>JANKKB010002683.1:64028-75237 GCA_026225775.1 Bursera palmeri
TTATGGGTTGCTGAATGCTGACGCGGCAAAGTTCATATTTTTAGGGTTCTCAGTAAGGTTTAACACTATATCCAGCAAAACCAAGTAGCAACTGTCTCGCTCTCTATCTCTTCGTTTCTGCCAATAATCGTGCGTACAATGGACAACAAGGGCAACGGAGAAACCGAAGAAACGGAAAAGATAATTCGCGAAGAAGAATTTGAAGAAGAAGAAGAAGCTGAGGATGAAGATTGGGGGGACTGGAGGGAAGATGATGATGATGATGAAGACGGCTCACGGTCAGGGTTTCTGTGTTTGTTCTGTGACGCTAAGTACAGTTCGTGCGATGCGCTTTTTGATCATTGTCGCTTAACTCACCGCTTCGATTTTCATAATATTAGAAAATCTTCAAGTTTGGACTTTTACGGCTCCTTTAAGCTCATCAACTATGTTCGCTCTCAGGTCAGATAAATTACGTTGAGTGAGAGCTCTCATTTTTTTTCCTAAATTAATATTTTACAAAGATTAAAGCTTTAACAGATCATGATACGTGTATAATTTATATTACATCATACAAAAGACTCCATTTCTGTGGATTGGACGCTTATGTCTATTATTTTATTTTATTTATCTATTGTAATCTGTATTTTATATGTTTGCCAGGTGGCAGAAAATAGATGTTGGAGTTGTGGGCTTACCTGTCAGTCCGACCAAGATTTACACAATCATTTACATGAAACAATCAATTTCGAAAACATTAAGCTTCTTTGTGTTGATGATAGATATCTGAAACCATTCATGAATGAGGATAAGCTCTTGTATAGTTTCGATGATGGTGAAGAAGATGAAAATGACTGTGATATGTCGTTTGACAAAGAGGAACTTACGAGGGATTTGAGAAATTTTGAAAAGATCAACGACATTGATGATGAGAGCACCACGGAGAAGTTTGCATTAAACAATTGCACTGTTAATGAAAATGGAAAGAAAGAAGTTGCTTCTACTTCTGGTGTCCATCTAAACGTGGTAAGTTCTTCAGAAAAGGTGATAGGCAATGGTATGGTTGTGAAAGAACATGTTGAAGCATTTGATGAAAAGCCAAAAGATAAGGATTCAAGAGTCTCTCTTGTGAATCTCGCTGCAAGTGCAAGGGACATAAAGAAAGTCAATGAGAATTATTTTGGGTCGTATAGTTCATTTGGCATTCACAGGGATATGATAAGTGATAAGGTATTAAACTTATTTCATGGTTTGTGGTGGAAGTGAACTTTTAGAATTTCTTCTTGTATGCTAAAAGAAGGTTTGACTAGGAAATATGGAAGTTTCTTTTTGCTCTTTGATATTGTCACTGAACTTTCAAGACTCATGTAGTCTAGTTATGCAGGTGAGAACAGAAGCTTATAGGCAAGCTATTTTGGAAAATACCTCTCTCATGAAGAATGGTGTTGTAATGGATGTAGGCTGTGGGACTGGAATATTAAGGTGAGATGCTTTATGTAGTTTCTATTAATTGGTAGAAACAATAAGACACTCTTATATAAGTTTGTTTTGTGAACATTATATTTGTATGCACCCAAAAGAATTGTTCTGCTTCTGCAGTAAGGGTTAAGCTTAGTGGTAAGAAGCCGTTGGGCCCATCATTGATGTCAACAGTTCAAATCCCCTTGGGGCCACCTGCTTGTTTTTTTGGTTATTAAGCTTTTAGGGTGTGGACATAAACCCAATTTAGAAAAAAATGAACGGTTGAAGATTTTCTGGGTATATATATATATATAAAGCCATGGTCTCTCTAATTTGTAGGAGGCGCATGTAATCGGCTATTATATTTGTTGACCAATGTAATTGCTCACTGTGCATCAATGTTTGATGATTATTGAATACCTCTTTTATTTTATTTTATTTTGGTGTCACTAGCCTTTTTGCAGCTCAGGCAGGGGCTTCTAGAGTAATTGCGGTAGAAGCCAGTGAAAAAATGGCCGCTGTGGCAATTCAGGTAAAGTCCTTTTTCCATTTTAGTATTTTACTGTTAAATCACTTCCTTATAGCTTCTAATTGTTGTTTGCACTCTTTTTCCTTGGCTTGATTAATTGCAGATTGCAAAAGACAATGGCCTTTGGCGGCATGGACCTCGGAGTGAAGGAAGTGATCAAAGCACTGGTGTAATAGAGGTGGTTCAGGGGATGGTTGAAGAGATAAGTACATCCATGCAAATTCAACCTTGTAGTGTTGATGTATTAGTGAGTGAATGGATGGGCTACTGCCTTCTCTATGAGTCAATGCTTAGCTCAGTTCTTTTTGCACGAGATCAATGGTTGAAGCCTGGAGGTGCTATCCTCCCTGACACAGCATCTATAGTGAGTTCTTAATGTTTGTACACTGGTGGTCCAAATTATGATCCGGGGTTCATAGTTGGAACTTATTTGTAATTCTCCTATTTCTCTTTCAGTTTGTTGCAGGATTTGGAAGAGGTGGTACCAGTCTTCCATTTTGGGAGGATGTTTATGGTTTCAATATGTCTTGTGTGGGCAGGGAACTTGTCCAAGATGCGGCAAGGTTTCCTATTGTTGATGTTGTGGATGATCGTGATTTAGTGACCAATGCTGGTTTGCTGCAGGTTATTGTCTGACTTATTTTTTTAATTTTCTGATATACTTGCACCTTTAATGGCACCCCAATTGCTTTATGATATGTAATTATTTATATATTCACTGTGATTGATTTGTGATATATGTTTCACTATCTTGATCGTAGATTTAATGATCCTTTGAAAAGAGAAGTGGATTTCTAATACCAAAAGATATTTTCGTTAAGGAGCTATTCAAACAATTACTGGAACGTAATTTATTTCTTGGTTTTATTATTCCCCAAATGTACAGAACTGAATAGAAATTAGTTTAAGATTTTTCCTTATTTTAGTGAACGTACTTTCATAAAGTTGCAACATAGAGCTTAATTATTTGATCACAAATTAGTTTAGAGGACTGATTTGTATATTAAAATCTTTTTCTTTAAGACCTTTGACCTGGCAACAATGAAACCCGAGGAAGTTGATTTCACAGCAAATGTAGAGTTGGAACCAAAGTTCAGTGGTTCAACAAGCAACTCCACAGAATTGAAGTCTACACCAACCTGGTGCTATGGGGTTGTTTTATGGTTTGAGACTGGTTTTACCAGCAGGTTCTGCAAAGAAAAACCAGTTGTTTTGTCGACATCTCCAGACACTCCCAAAACACACTGGTCACAGACTATCTTCACCTTTCGAGAACCAATAGCTATCACGTCAAGAGATCTCAGTGCTAACCAATCAGCAGCAATCGGTACGGATGACTGTCCTGCAAGGAGAATTCGTTTGCGAATCAGCATTGCCCGTGCAGCTGAACATCGCAGCATTGATATCTCTCTGGAAACTACTGGATTTGCTGTTGATGGTCGGAAACGGAGTTGGCCAGTACAAATGTTTAATCTATCATAAAACATTTTAGTGGAGTCTAAAGCAGAGATCATCCACCGGCATATTTTACTTTTGGCTGCAAGTGAGGATTATATTCTTTTTATTATTTTGTATGTTACATATGATCTAATTTGAGCATTCCCTTCTTTAATATTTAAACTCTGTTTTTATAGAAATGTAAATGTACCTTATCCTTATAATTACACTAGTTTCATGAAAATTTTGCTGTAGTTGTCTCAATATAATGGTATTCATATTGTAGCTCTGAACGAGGCGCACTCCATCTAAAACTTTGTTTTTGCTTATTCATTGTTCTTGCATATTCTGATAGTAACAACATGGTTTTTTACTGTTTTTGTTTTCAAAATATTGTTTCTGAAAAATGTTAGGAGATATTTTGAGATGCTGAAAACTTAGTTTTCTTTGTTTTGATTTTATAAAAGACATTTTAAAAACAACTTTGTATGGTTCTGTAGTAACTACATTGAACTTATCACACGTTTTCTATTGGTATTTCAAATGTTATATAATAATATAAATTCAAAAGATAAAAACAAGGAAATGGGTTTGATGTGTCTCGTAACATTTTTTGTACGTACACATATATATGTACGTACATATATATATGTACAAACATATACGCACGCACACACAAAAGATACCGATAGTCTGCAAAGAGTTTGGGATTTTTATTTGAAAACATATAACTCTAAACTTTTGGCGGTAAGGCGAGATGACCTTGCCCAAATTCTAGTTTACTGCTATGCCGTTGCACTGGACCATCACCATTACCCTTTTCTGGACGCCATGTATCGTACCCAACATCCACTTCTTCAATCGGGGCTTGGACATCTGCCACACAGACAGGACCAAGGCCTGCCGTGCACGTCATTGCAACCGGGGCTCAAGAAAGGACCGCCTTGTGATGCAGTAGATTGAGGACTATAGTTAGGTGTGCCTCCAGATCCGTTCCAGCCTTGAGGAGTTCCTTGCATCACAGGCACGGGAAAAGCAATGATCATTCCTCGTGAGCTGCTTTGATCACAGGGCACAAGCACATAGACATAGTGATAGGAGTGATAGTAAGCTTCTGAAGTCATGGGAAGAGCAGCATCAACATTGTTATAAGGACCTTGAGCTTGATTCCTTCTTTGGTCATACCAAGGTGGTGGAGGAGTTGTTCGATGCGAGAGTTGTAATGGCCAGTCCACTACTCTTGGGGTTCCACGGGCGGTAACACTGTCCAGAGAATCTTGTGCATCATATGAAATTAACATTTTAGTGTTTAAACTATAAGATGACTAGGAAATAAGTATTTGCTACATTAATTGCGTATATGTTTTTCATGTTAAAATAGTGACAATAATAGTTTTACATGTTTTTTTTTTTTCCAAGACAAAAATAAATAAGATATATATTTTCATCTATGTAAATTCTTAAGGGCGTTGGTAGGGAGTTTTCTATTTTATTTTTAATCTATAATTATTTTTTAACCTTGAGTATAAAGCCAAATCCTAAGCCCGGTCAAGACGAGGAAGTTAATTTTGAGGGGAATGAAAGATCAACCAAGAAATTTCAGCTCGGTAACATGACAACATCTGAATTGACAAAGGAAACACACAACTGTAAAGAAAATGCTACCTCGATGTGCTGATGGAGCCCATGCCGTGGCGGAATGATTGGAGCCAGGAAGTTTTGTGGGGATTTGTGTACTCGCCCCTGCAGCAGACCACGTGCTTATCCTACTGCTACCTGAGGACCTTGACATGGGATTTGTTCTGTGGAAAGCAAGTAACCAACCACAATCTTTAGATAAGATAGAGCTGTTGTCAAAGTATTTAGTAATTTGCCTTTGAGGGTAATACATGAAGAGATGGTTAATCAACCACGTGATGAAGGTAAACAGACGGTTGCATCCTCAACTTTTCCGTCTAAAACGTGTTAAATATATAAGCATACTTTGAAGCTAATTTACGAAGCATATATACCAATCCAAAAGCTAATCTACAATAACCAATTAATTTACGAAATACAAACGATTAACAACCGATTAAAACCAAAAATTAGCTGATCTACAATGACCAATTAATTAACAGAAATACAAACGATTAACAACCGATTAAGACCAAAATGTAAAAATCAACTGACAATTGAAGGAGAAGAAATTGAGCTGCAACCTGCTATGCTATGAAGACAAGAACTGAAGAAATGACGTGGTACGAATAGAATAGGTAAAGAAATAGCTAGAACCTTGCTCAAGGTGATTAGAAAAAATATTATATATATATATATTGACTTGGAAATAAATTAGCTATCTAGAATAAGTCCTCAAAAGCTGATCATCTTGGCTACTAGCCTTTTTATATTTGATTATCACAAAATTATTAAGACGGGTAGCTTAAGCCTTAAGGCAAGTTAAATTATTAAGATTACTCAAAATTAACAAAATTAATAAATCGGTAAGACTTATGATTAACACTAAAGGTTTACACAGATCACAAATTTGTCATTTTACTAAACTGCTAGAACAGATGCATGACTTACAAAATACGCATAAAGGGAGTTGATAAATTACAGTAACCCGCATCACGCGCAGAATCATTCAAAATCAAGAAACCCACCTATTTCAGATAGATAGGAATAATCATACAAAAGAATATCAAACTACTTCCTCATCCGCGATCAAGCTTCCGATCAGGCCAGCAGCTCTCATAGTTCAACAGCTAGCATGTCCCGCACTAGACCTCACCTTGAAATTATGCTTTTTGGCATGGAACCAAAGCAAGATTATCTGATTCTCCCAGCAAGGTGTAGTATTTTGACGCAATGGTTGTATGCTTAAAAACAATCAGGCCCCTGCTCCGTTACTTAGCTTAAGGGTCATTTTTATGTTCATAGCAGCTAGCTCAGCTGCTAAGTATCTAAAAACATAAGGCATTGCAACAGTCTCCATTCCTTTACTTGTCTGACAAGCATGACATGTGACCTTTTTGGGAGCTCTTGTGGGGGGTAGCCCACCGATCTCCCGTACTGCCCGCCTCTGAGGCTGTATAAATGATGTCGTGAGGATACTTCCACAAAGAGAACACACATCAGCAACATGATAATCAGAACATGTATGAAGCCTATCATGCAATAAATATGCTGCTCCATGAGCAAGCATGGCATCTCGTTCCATTTCTCCAAAACGGATACCTCCACCACGCTTTCTTCCTTTGATTGGTTGTCGGGTTATTTGATCTGTTATTCCAGTGGAGCGAACCTGCATACTCAATAAATGAGAATTAAGAATATTAACCATGGCCAACCAGAATTTATTAGGCTACAAGACATTATGGAACTATCAATGTATTACTAGGGAACATAATAATTAACAGCAGTAAGATTATATGCAATTGTGCAAGAGTCCCATAACACATCAAGAAATTCATTAGTAAAATTTTTCTAGCCAACTCAATTGGGGGTAGTCCAACTATTGAAGAAGAAGAGCACTTAAATTTTAGAACTGAGAGACATTGATTGAAATCTAGATGTCTCCAGTCATTGTTGAAGTCTACTTATTTCTAGAGCCAAATCACACTACATATCCTTTACATAAAACCACAATGCGATTCAGTAAAATTGCCAACTATTGAATCTGCTAATGTGCATAGAAAAATGCTTTTACATGCAGGCACCTGGTGAATAAAGAACCATGAGTTCTGTTCTGAGCCAAATGATATGCTAGGGCAAAAGGAGCAAAAGAGACAAAAAGGCCTTCTACATAACTCCTTGGAGCTAATCTCTCATCATATCAAATTATGAGAATAAATTATTTAAGAACGTTTAAATACAAAAAACAATTTCATATTTAAATTTTTTCTTAAATAAAAAAGGATAAAGTTTATTACCTGAAATTTGTCTGAAACCATGTGTCGAAGTCGCTGATAATACACGGGCCCAATAAAAATTTCACATGTTAGTTCTGTACCATAAACACCACTGTACAATACCTCCACACCATGATAATTAAACCCACAAGCCTTTAGCATGTCGCCAAATTCATCAACTAGTGATTTTGATTCTGACTCAGTCTCTCCTTTAGGTTTGTTGACTGAATTTGCAAATGGTGTTGCATTCATAAATTTTCCATGTAAGGCGCCTCCCTGTGAGACACAATTAAACATGTTAAATAAGCATAATATACAACTCATAATTTACTGTCAAGTATGTAAATTATATAAACACTCATGCAGTTCACTAATAGCATTTCATCCTTCTCCCCTTTACTTCTTATCACCAACTTGTGATCCTACGTAAAATTCATCTTTTGCTCTTAAACTGCATCAACATTGAAAGTCCTGTAATACAGCTACTTTCACACTTTTTCCCTCTTAAAATTGATTCAAAGATGATAATATTTCCTTTGAAGCACATGATATGATGAAATCAAGATTATATTTTTGGACCATACCTTAGCGGCAACAGATTCCAAAAGCATTGCAATTGTCATTCTTGAAGGGAATGCATGTGGATTGATAATCAGATCTGGCCGCATTCCTGTGACTCCTGAAAATGGCATATCAATATCTGGCCACAACTGGGAACAAACACCTTTTTGCCCATGTCTACTACTAAATTTATCACCAATAATTGGATTTCTAGTATGTCGGAAACGTATATTTGCCTGTGAAAGAAGAGGTGGGCAGGGGGTGAAGAAGGAAAAGGTCAGATGACAGCATATGTATAACAAGGATATGAATGAAAATTTAAAAGCACAGAAAGCATACTAATAACCATAAAATTTAGAAGCAAAAGAAATCCTAATTGAAAAAGAAAATAATAATATACTATCAATTTGACTAAAACTGTCTTACACTACTGACCCCAATCTTGCATCATAACTTCGTGTCCAGAAAAGAAAACTCACTTACCTTCTGAAGGAGATTCTTGCTGTTTTTCATATCAACAGCAACATAGTCAACAAAGACGGGTTCTGAACCTTTCCTGCTGTTGGTTCTCCACGAATTTGTTGTCTTATCATAAATGCTACAATATGGTTCACCCGGATGTATCATCTGTATCAGTTATCAAACAATTCAACATAAATATGAATAAAAATGTAAGTTCATCAACCCAACAAGAATGAAAAACAGCAGAAAGTTCAAGACTAACCTGACCCACATATGGAAGTCCATCTGAATCAATCACAGAATGCATTGATTTAGCATCTTTATTCCTTCTAAACATTTTTTCGCCTCGACCTGACTTGCTGCCATCATCAGATAAGTCGATAGTTTCCGTCTGCCGAAACAACATAACATAGGAGAAGAGCAGTTACTTGAGTTAATTTAGGTAACATTTTGAGCATATAAAAGAATATGTGACTATTATATCCATTCTATATGATTGTCTCCAACTGATGGCTTTTAACACATTTTACTAATAAAAAACAGGGGAAACCAAAAAATAAAAAATAGCATTGCATATTGTGATGATCAATATTTTTTCTCCTAACTGCATGTATTTCCCTTTTGATGGCATTTGATATAATCTACTTACCGAAAAGATAAATTTGTATATTCTGGGATAAAATGTTTCTCTCATGAGTGTACATATTCATTAAACAGATGGAACTTATACAAAGTAATGCCAAAGATATCAAAGACAAACCTGGTATATTTGTCCATGGCACATCCCACGATCCACAGATGACTTATTCAAAATCATGGCATCCTCCATATCATAACTAGATGATGAAGTAAAGCAATTAGGTTGATGGTATTTACACCATAAACTTAGTTCATATACTTAACTAAGACTCTTACCCTGTGTATGCCAGCACTGCAACTATTGCATTTGTCCCGGTAGGATATTCATCTATGCTGTACTTTGTATATGTACTTGTGCGCACAATCGGAGTCTGAGGTGTCTGTAAATTCCCAAGAGTATATTTGTTACAACAGTGTAAACGAATGAAAAAGCATAATACATTATAATACAAAACAACATTCTGCGTGAAGTATCATAATAAGTGAAATTGCCTTAAACAGGGAAAGGAAACATTATAAACAAGAGAGAACAAAACTCTAGCACAGAGTTGCATCAATAATGAGTATAACAATGTACTTTCAAACAAGTAAAAAGGAACAAGACCAGACCTGAAGATGGTACAGTTTCTGATCTGCACGGTGCTTAATTGCTTGCAAAGAGAAACCCATTGTTTGTTTTGCCATCTACAATAATAAATAAAATGAGGAAAGTAAGTTATTAGACATTAAATGAAGCAGTATGAAAATAAAGTGAGAATATTAATACAGAACTATTAATTAACATGCAAGAAATACCTGACACTGATACATATTCCGTGGACTCTGATTATGATCAGAGTAAGGCGTGAGATTAGCAACTACACTGAGCATGCCAGTGGGATGAATTTCTTCGTGAGTTGCAGGAAATTCATTACTTCTGCCTCCATCTCCACCATCAGGACATCTTATCTCCATAAAGACCTAATATAAGATATATATATATATATATATAAGAAATAGATATTGGTATCCCATATGCTATATCAGGAAAAGATAAAAAACCCTCAGAATGTATCAAGATATGAAACGTATATAATATGTATTCACCTGTTCAAATGGCCCAATGAGTTCAATATTTTGACTTTCCTCAGGAGGGAGAGAGATATTTCTAACTGGCCGAACAAATCTGGGAGGAGACGTGAACAGGTATAAACCAGGATATGCTCCACCCAGGCTTAAAGGAACATATCCCACTTCTAGGTCATCAGGAATCTGCAAACATTTCAGAAAATGACAACAATATATTGGAGAAAGCAAAAGGAACTGAGGTTGAATTAACATAGATACCACTGATGCAGCTGACACTTTTAGTCTCCTTAAATGAGCGACAACTTTCTCAACCTCACTTGAAGCTATAGAACCAATAACACGACCATCTAAAAGAATAGAGAGAACAGCAGGAGGACCGGATTTAACAAGCTTTGGCAATGATGGCATCATCCCAACCCCAACCAGAACACTAAGAATAGTCATTCTTATTTTTAAAAAATCCCTAATATTTCCTTGCGAATCATAGTATGATGTAACTCCTGAAATATATAGAATTATATAAGAAAAAGATGCCAAGCCAAACCAATAAACAAGATATGAAATGGGGATTTGCAAAAATAACCAAATTTAGGGGTTCTTTTGAAAAATAGCATGTCTTTCAATTTCTATGACTTTCATAACCAACCTCATGTGTTTTGACCAAAATACCCTGCATTTTGTTTCATGTTATCTTGTTTAAATCATGCTCTTACTTTCAGATTCTCTAAAGTTGGCTTAGATCATGAATAAGCTTAAGAAAAAAAACTTGAAGACAGTTTCAAGTTGGTGTAGGATGACTATTTTGATAGTGTTAATCAATATAAACTGATTACATTGTATATATTTCATCTTCATTTTACATGTATATATACACATACACACACAGTCTCTCTCCTATCATTCTGCACACCCCATCCCTCTGCATACACCATCTCTCTGCACACACCATCCCTCTGCATACACCATCCCTCTGCACACACCATCCCTCTGCACACACACCATTCCTCACAGCACACATACAGCTCATAACACTCCCCTTCAAGCTGGAGCATAGATATCAATCATGTCCAGCTTGTTACAAATGAAATGGAGAAAGTGACAAATCTTGCAGTAGATCTGTCCGGTGAGAAGAACACAGGGCAGATCAGTAGACAGCACTAAGAAAGAGCCTGGGATTGCC
>JANKKB010002684.1:0-20294 GCA_026225775.1 Bursera palmeri
AAAAAAAAAAAACTTTAGAAAAAGGAGAAAATACTTCTAATCCAATGTGTTTTCTGAAAACAACTTCCAATCAAACCCTTGTCCTCTCATGATAATTAAAATTTGGGATAATATCAAACACTACCCTTATATTTTGACCTAATCTCAAGTAGAAAGCATGTTTATCATTTTCATCAATTCAACCCATAAAGTTTGCTTTTTTTAATCATCCGTTAATTTTAACATTTACAAATACATATTTACCCCTACTGAAGTTTATTTCCTTAATTTTAACACAAAAAAAGAATAAATAAAAAATAAACAAATTATATTTCCATAATAAAAAAAATTCTACCTTTTTGGATTTTCATTTTTTTAAGTTTTTAAAATTAAGAAAATAAATTTCAGTAGGGGCAAATATGTATTGTTTATGATTAAAATTAACGGTTGATTAAAAAAAGTAAACTTCGATGATATAGTTGATGAAAATGGTAAACTTGCTTTCTATTTGAGATTAGGTCAAAATACAAAGATAGTATTTGATATTATCCCATTAAAATTTTATAAAAAACCCACCACTCGCAAAACGTGGCTAAGCAGATAACCAACCAGAAGCACTTTTTGAAACCCAAATGCTTTTGTTATCTTCATCTCTCTCTCCCGTTCTATCCTATCTAAGGCAAAATCATGGTGGGACTCTCATATATACTTCAAAGATATCCTCAAGATTCCATTTGCTTAATAAATTAGCAGCCAATAGCTTGAACACAAGTATCACAGTAAAATGAAGAACTTGTCAATTGTGTCTTCTCTCAATTGGGTCCAAAAAAACCAACCAAAATAAAGTATAGCTTGGACCAAAATATATAATTTGATACGTGAGATCTCAAGGAACCAGCCATTGGAGCTTGGAAGTTTGTGTGCTTTGCGTGTGCTATTTTTATTTCTAAGCAATATAATTGAATAGTTCAAACGGGATGGTTAGCTAGCTAATGCTTTTTGCTATAAATGTTATTGGCAAACCCAACATACACTCGATTTCAAAGCCTTTGAAAGTAGGATTATTTCGAAAGTGGAAATTCAACGAGGCAGCTTGGACTTAGCTGTATAAGGGCTCCACCAAATTTGTCAAACAATAAAGTAAGATGAATAACGTGACAATTTAAAAATAGTACATTGTATGATTTAATATAATCATATAGATCAATAAGATAAATAAGAGACTAGAAGGTTCTTTTTTACTAAAGGAAAAAAAATTTTGTAAGAGGTTTCCTTGCCAACACATTATCTCTAGGAGTAATATAGGTAATAGATTCTTGGGAGGGCTTGCAAAAATAATCAAATTTCATGAGGTTGTCTTATATTTAGTCAAATCTATTGTTCTTTTTTTTTTTTTTTTTAATTATCTAACCAACTATCATTTCATCTATTGGTTAACATGTTAATTAATGTCTGTTAACCAATAACAGATTAACGAAAATATGTTTTTTGTTTTTTATTCGGATGAGTATTTTTGTACACAACGTAAACTTGATTAAGCAATCGAATAACTCATTAAACTTACTAAAAATCAAAATAGCTCACTAAATATGGTAAATTTCTTCTTATTTCTCTAGATTTTTCGTTTTTTCTTTTTAAAAGCATGGGAACATGCATCTCATAAATACTTTGTATTTTAATACTTGTTCTCTAAGAATAGTTACCTTCTGATTTTTTTTTTTCTCTAAAAAAGAAGTTTCCAAAATGATACCCATCAATCAAAATTTTTGTTCTTTCAGATGTACTCTTCTATGGCTACATAGACTTTCTTTTTAGCTAAAACTCAACAATTTATATACAAGTAATTTAAAAATAAAAAGTAAATTTTGAGATGATCATCAATTTGAAACTATAAATAAAACTAAAAATGTAACTTCTAGAAAAATGTCATTTACTAATCCAAAATCTAAGGTTCGAACTCTCTTAGTGTAAATCCCCATGACCTCCTAGTATTCCAGCGATTAATCAATCTATGTTGAGAAATTTATGAGTGCACGGGGTACAAATCACGTGAGATTAGTTGAGATACTTGTCAACTAACCGGACGCCCACGTTTCAAAAAAAAAATAATCATTTACTAAATCAAAGTTTTCTAAGAATTAAAATACAAATTCATTGTAATGTATATATAAATGATTAGAATGGTGAAAGAGTAATTATATATTTATAAGTATTTAAGTTTTCACATATGCAATTGTCTAAGTCATGTTCTTGTCAAAAATTAATAAAGATCTCGGCTTGACCCGACATGATAAGACAAAACTTTATAATAAATTAATGGTAATAATTTGGTCATGGAAAATATATGTATGTGTTGTGGCTTAAGGCATGCCTCCACCCACCAAGCTATAGTTGAGAAATTGATGGATCCCTTTTTCGCGAATCATTAATTGTTAATTTTATAGTAATGTTACATAATTGTTGGTGCGTCAAGATCCATGTGGCTTTGATGAATGCCATTAATCATTTTCCACCATAAATAATCACATCTTTGCAAGGTGGAAGAGTAATCAGTGGAATTGCTTTTGGTTTTGCTCTTTTTTGTCTATCCAAAATAAGCTTATCAAACATGTTACAATCAACATTAAAAATATCTATCATCAATGAGGTTTTCATCTAGATTTAGATAAACACATATAATATAAAGAATTGATTAGATAGCAAGAGATTGATAACTTTTATAAGAAAGGTTTCTAAAGAAAGAATAGCAAAAATGGGTATAAATTAAACGAGATATTTCAAAAAATTTAGATATTATAATCTTTTATTTGATAATAGATAATTTTAAATACATCTGATAATATGTATTAGAATAATACATTTAATAGTATTTATCCAGCATCGGATAGTGTCTGACAAATAATATCAAAAGTTTGAGAAGTTATTATATTTATATTTTTCATAAACGGATTAAATTTTAATGAGGTCTTCTAATTTTACACATTTTGATGAGATGGAGAAGTGGTAGGTTCAGTTGCTTGTTATCCTTTCTAATGAAATCGGCAATCTAATCCACTTAAAATCGGATATGATTAAGAAAAGTCATTAGTTTGAAAGCAGACAAACCAACCTTAATTATAGGAAAAACATGCGAAACATATCAATCGATCCCTCTTGCAAGTTGTTACTTATTTATGTTTAATTTTCCTTATTTAAATAATCAGATAATATTTTTATAAATAATCTCTTCTCTTCTATCCTAATAGACACCATTAGAGTTATCCTTAGCAACAAAACCCAAGCGAAGTCATTATCATCTGCCTTATTTAACTAATCAACCAAATTAATTGGAGATAATAAGAGTTGCTAAGCAAGCACCAAAAAAGCCAAAACGACAAACCATGAATAATAATATTTTTACTCATAAACTATAAACAATTAGGGAGGTAAAAGAGGATAATAAGAAATAAGATTAGGGTTAGTCTTATTCTTTGAATATCCTTAATTAATTAATAATATTTCAAATTGGTGAAAAGTCTTTTGCGTTATCTAACGAAGGTTTTAGATTTGATTTGATTTGAACTTATCAAAAACTTTCCAATCGAGTCTAGAAAGTGACCTCGTTTGGCTGGCCAAATCCAAGAAATTTCACTTCATTAAAGGTTGTCAAAGTCTATAAGCATGCTTAAAGGTGGTGTGTTTGTCGGGTTTCTTTACTTTATTTTATTTGCTTTTTTTTTCAAATATATATATATATTAAAAAAATTAAATTAAAAATTAATAAACATAATTCATACTTTTTTTGGGAAAAAAATGAAAAAAATTTTAAGCACATCTTGAATATTTTAAAATTATTAGTATAAGAAATTTGATATCTATTAATGCGTACAATGCTAAAATCCAATAAAAGAAAATCTAAGTGAAAATTGTGATAAATCTTGATATCTTGAACGAGAATGAATCAGATGTAGTTGGAAATTAGTGTCGCCGAACCTAATTCGAGAGTTTGGCTAACAATTAGTTTTATGTCACGTGTTCGAGCTATTGAGCATATGTTTTTTCTTTTTTGAAAAAAAATATTATTCGGCACGAGGATAACATTACACTATTGCTCCAGTAATATTAATGATAAAACAATATTATATATTTTTAATAGAATAAATATGTTACACTCCTTAAGACACATTAAACATGGTAAAATAATAAATAAAATATTTAATATATTATAAAATGTTCAATAAGGAGATATATTATTTTTAAAAAAAATTGGATTTTAATTTTTTTAAAAGCATATTATTGAGACACTTTTATGTCATAAATCATAATCTTAGGTCATATAATATAAATAATACGTCATTTTTATGACGAATATATTTATAAATATATTGGTTACAAAAGAAGAAGAATAAATCACAGAATTAATTAAAAAAAAAAGTAATTAAAGATTAATACAGATAACAGCGGGTCCCACTCTACAGAAGGCCTGAAGGACCGAACTTCGCAGATATCAAAGACGAGGTGCCGCCCTCGTTTTGCAGAAAAATAATAATAACAAAATAAATTATAAAAGTCTGAGCTTTTTGGATAAAGTGGGTCCCAGTTCAACACCTCTCCCACAACTAATCCGTATTAGACGCGACCCAATCCAACGTCGTTTCTTAGTCTAAGACAACTCGACCTGGATTGGATTAACTTTAATTTTATCAAACACGTGGATGGAGAAGATTCAACTACTCCTCTCACCTTCCCCAAAAGGTCTCGACCCTGACACTCAACCTCCTAAGTTCCATCCCTCACGTGACACGTGGATCTTTCTTACCTTTCCACGACTCCTCCACCGACTGCGACCGGCGCTTCCTCCTCCATCCATATAAGTCGCAATTATCCTAGAGGCTTGGAGATATCGGAAACGCAATCGTGATTATCGTAATCAATATAAAAAAATCGTGTTAATAAGTTGTTTTAATGAGTATTTTAAAATATATATTAAGTTCATAAAATTTATATTTTTTATTTAATTTAATTATTGATTAATTTTTAAATATATATTAATCTAATTATTTTATTATTTTTAAATAATTTTATAATAAAAATATATTTTTAATATAAATAAATAATTATAATATATAAATTTTAAAGACTTAATATGTTTCTTTATAATTCATATTAAGATTATCCATAAAAAATGTGTACAATTAAAATTTTAATTTAGTTATTAACTAATATAATCACATATAACCTGCAATTTGATTCTATATTTGTTCAAACTTTATCTTACATATTAATTTATTTATGTGGAGTCTGATAAGAACATAATCGAATTAGTCACAGATCATTAAATTTGACTTTATGGCTACTATATATACAATTTTTTAACTTCATTGATCACATTCAATTTTAAACAAAATTTATTTGCAATAGATATTGTTTGCCGCAAAATTTCTCTATTTATCTATTTGTTTTTACATTATGAATAAAATATCTTGTGTCGACTAGGCATGTGGTAAACTTTTGGGAAACGACTTATGGGGAGAAAATTAATAAATAAGATGACGTGTCGTCTTCTAGTAATTGAATACAGTAGGAGCCGTCGATACGACGTATCGGCCAAGTCAGGAGTCAAACACGTCCGTGACTTTGGCTTCGTGGACGACGCAGACACGCCATGTTCCCGTTGTAATAATTCCACGTGGCAAGTTCTAGAACCCTTAAGGTTGTCCGTGTACCGAGTAGCTGTAACTATAACATTACAATCACAAAAAGTGTCATGTTTTAGATAAGAAATTTCTTTCTTTTTATTTTTAATTTTTTTAAATTGAACTATAAATTAAGAAAGAGTCATCGCGGATATATATGAAGACGAGCGTTGTGAGTGAGCTGTTATCCTTCACACGTGGCGGCTATTAAAGCTGTATCCAAGTGTTTCCCACCCTATGACCGAGTAATTAATTAGGGTGGCAATAGTACGTGTCACTGACACGTGTCTATATTTTTTAATAGATTTTTTTTCTTAATCTAAATTTCTACGAATAAATTAATTTACCATAAAATACTCCATTAGAATATCCCATAAAATCAGATTATTTATTTCTATTTTTGATGAATTACTTTATTCTTCTGATGAACCTAATATATTTGATAAAATATACAATATGTTAAAAAATCTAAAAGATAATTTTTTTTCTTACATAAAGTATCATTAATTATGATTTTGAAACTTATTATAGAAATATAAATACATACTAAATTAATAAAAAAAAACTCTGAAAACACAATATTTAATCGTTATATAATTAAAAAAATTATTTTTTTCATTAATTATCTCTCAATTTTTAAACTCATTTATTTGTATCACATGAAAAACAAGTCTTAATCCATATTTATGTAAAAGCATACCAATTTGAAAAATGTGAAAAGTCAAAAAATTCCTTATTAATTGCCTATTTATGTAACCTAAAAACTTCCATATAAACTCAAAGCAATAAAAGCAACCGGCTATTCCGGTCACAGAGAAACAGTGATGAAGCAGACAAAGCAGAGTTCGGTTACATATCAATGATCATATACACTAAGCCTCATAGACTACGATGGAGATGATTGAAAACCGGTGAATCTGGACCGTCCATTCGAGCACTCACGTAGTATAACTAAAAATTCTCTCCTAAGACGGTCTCGCTCTTCGTTCTTATCCTCAGTGTTTCTCGTCTCCTTAAAGGGAGAGAAGAGAGAGAGAGAGAGAAGGCTCTCTGTTATGGAAAGTGTATCAATATATTTGATTTGCCTTATTGTAAGAAGATGTGCTTTTGTATTAAAAAAAAACCAGAAAAAAATCTCTTAAAAGTGTAAAGAAAAGTTTATGCAAGCTTGCTTTTATTTTGTTTTCTCCGGGATTTCTTGATTTGTTAGTAATATGGTTTCGAGATCTTCTTTGGAATTGAGTTTGATGACGTTCGATGACTTTGAGGCTCTGAATCGGATCCCTCGAGTCATGAAGGTGCCTGGAGTTATTTCAGAATTCAAAAAGGATGATCAAACGACGAGTCCTGTAGGGTTGGACGACATGGAGGAGGAGGAGGAGGCCGCCGTGGTTCCAGAACGTAGGATCATTGTGGCTAACCAACTTCCTCTACGTGCTTTCCGTGATGCAGACAGCGGTAAATGGTCGTTTGAGTTTGATCAAGACAGTCTTGTTTTGCAGCTTAAGGATGGGTTCTCTCCAGACACAGAAGTGTTGTACGTCGGCTCTCTAAGGGCTGAAATCGATGTTGCTGATCAAGAAGAGGTGTCACAGGTCTTGCTAGAGAAGTTTAGGTGCGTACCAACTTTCTTGCCTGCTGATATACACAACAAATTTTATCATGGCTTTTGCAAGCACTATCTCTGGCCTTTGTTTCACTACATGTTGCCTCTCACGTCTAGCCATGGTGCACGTTTTGATCGCGCAGAGTGGCAGGCTTATGTGTCTGCAAACAAAGTTTTTGCAGATAAAGTGATGGAGGTGATAAACCCAGATGAAGATTACGTCTGGATACAGGATTATCATCTCATGGTATTGCCTTCTTTCCTGAGAAAACGATTTTATAGAGTGAAGCTAGGTTTCTTTTTGCATAGTCCATTCCCTTCATCAGAAATATATAGGACTTTACCTGTGAGAGATGAGATCCTGAAGGCCTTGTTGAATTGTGACTTGGTTGGTTTTCACACGTTTGACTATGCCAGGCATTTCTTATCATCCTGTAGCAGAATGTTAGGTCTGAATTATGAGTCCAAAAGGGGTTACATTGGTGTAGATTATTCTGGGAGAACTGTGAGTATAAAGATTTTGCCTGTTGGGATTCATATGAAACAGATTGAATCTGTTTTGTCACTTGAAAACACAGCTAAGAAAGCTGAAGAGTTAAACGAAAAATTTGATGGAAAAATTGTGATGTTAGGTGTGGATGATATGGATTTGTTTAAAGGTATTAGTTTAAAGTTTTCAGCAATGGGACAGCTATTGGAACAGCACCCAGATTTGAGAGGAAAAGTTGTTTTAGTGCAGATAACTAACCCAGCAAGGAGTAGTGGTAAAGATATACAAGATGTTCAAGATGAAACCTATGCGGTTGCCGATGATATCAATAGAAAGTTCGGTAAACCGGGTTATGTTCCGATTGTTATGGTTGAAGGGCCTGTTAGTACGCTAGACAAGGTTGCGTACTATGCCATTGCTGAATGTTGTGTGGTGACTTGTGTAAGAGATGGGATGAATTTGGTGCCTTATAATTACACTGTTAGTAGGCAGGGCTGCCCTGTTCTGGACAAGGCTTTAGGTTTTGACGAGAAGAATCGAACACCAAAGAAGAGTGTTATCATTGTGTCTGAATTTATTGGCTGCTCTCCCTCTCTTAGTGGCGCGATTCGTGTCAATCCATGGAATATTGATGCTGTTGCAGATGCCATGGATTCAGCCCTAAGAATGCCAGAGACCGAGAAAAGGTTGCGCCATGAGAAGCATTATAAGTACGTTAGCTCTCATGATGTTGCTTATTGGGCAAGGAGTTTTGATCAAGACCTTGAGAGAGCTTGTAGAGATCATCTATTCAAAAGGTGTTGGGGAGTTGGTTTCGGTTTGGGATTCAGGATTGTTGCTTTGGGTCCTGAGTTTAGAAAGCTTGGAATTCATCGAATTCTATCTGCTTACAAGAGGACAAATAGCCGATTGATCCTTTTGGACTATGATGGTACTGTGATGCCACAGGCTTCAGTGGACAAAAGCCCAAGCGGCAATGTTATTTCGATATTGAATGATTTATGCAGTGATCCCAAGAATATTGTTTTCATTGTCAGCGGCAGAGGAAAGGATTCGCTAAGCAAGTGGTTTTCTCCATGTGAGAAATTGGGTATTTCAGCTGAACATGGTTACTTTATTAGGTAATACTTTTAACTTGTTGATTCATGGTTTGATATTTACTTCATTCTGTTGTTTTGGTCTTGTGATTCTCTTGTCTCCATGGTGATAGGTGGACTAGGGATGCTCCATGGGAGACCTCCTCGCTAACGGTGGACTTTGATTGGAAGAATATTGCAGAACCTGTGATGAATCTTTATACTGAGACAACTGATGGCTCGTTTATAGAGCATAAAGAAACCGCATTGGTGTGGCACCACCAAGATGCTGACACTCATTTTGGTTCATGCCAGGCAAAGGAACTTCTTGATCATTTGGAGAGTGTCCTTGCTAATGAGCCTGTGGTTGTCAAAAGAGGCCAACACATAGTTGAGGTCAAACCACAGGTACGTGAATATGAAATATTTGATATTCAGTAATTACATGATGTCGGTTATGCCTGTTATATCACAAGTCAATGGAGAATTTATGTATGCCCTTACTCATGCATTAATCTAGAGATATGTTTATCATGTCATGGTCTTATATGGTGCATTGCAGGGAGTAAGCAAAGGCATTGTAGTAGAAAATCTGATATCAACAATACGAAATCGGGGGAAGTCACCAGATTTTGTGCTGTGCATAGGGGATGACCGTTCAGATGAAGATATGTTTGAGAGCATTGGGCGTGCTGTAGCCGATCCATCCATGCCAACCATAGCAGAAGTATTTGCCTGCACTGTTGGCCAGAAACCAAGTATGGCAAAATATTATCTTGATGATACATCAGAGGTCATTAACTTGCTTGAAGGCATAGCTTCAGAGGTTGTACATCCTAAGTCTGCATCTTATCAGGAATCACAAGAGGACTTACTTTAAAATGACTATAGGAAAAATTGATACAGGTAGCCTTGTACATAGATACATAGGTTTACAGGTCCATCTTGAATCCCGGTGGAAAAAGTTACAAATTAGTTGATTCATATTCTTCTCTTAATGTCAAAGAAAACTTTTCATTTTTATGACAGGAATTAAAATTTTAGTTAGTTTCTGCTTTGTTCATAGAGTTTACTGATGACATGCTGAAAGCAATACAGAAACATTTCAAGCCTCTCAATTGCAATTGCAATTCCTTGTTAACTATGATAAATTCCAGTTAAATTTTTATTTCCTTCTCAACTAATTTGCTGCCAAACTCATCTGCTCATAAGTTAATCAAAACATAGCTAGTTGCTATGCGAAATAGTCTCTGGAAATATTATGTTGACAATGCCCATTTGAGAACCAATTATAGTGCAACGTGAAGACAAAGTATATCCACCAGAAGTAGGCTTACCTAATGCTATATAAAAATTTTGTAATAAGCAGCACTGAAAGAACAATAGAATATGTATGAAAACATTAGCATATTCAGGGATAATATAATTTGGTCAATCTGTCCTCATCCAATTTAGACAATCCGCAAAGCTGATTTTGGAAATACAAAAGAGCAGGCACACTATTTGTACTATCTGCAAATTCTTGTTTCTGCCATCTAAGAATCATCAAGTTTCATGTATATGAGTCCAATTATATAAATACTATCTCACCTTGATCTCAAAAGTTCAACCTCTCTTGTAAACTATTGTTCATCTTTGTCAGCTATAATATCCTACTTCTTTATAGATGTGAGTGGAAGCTCTCTAATTTTCAACGTGAAACCTAAAAATATTAATTTGAACTTCATTTTATTTTTGTGGATTCAAGAACTCTTCTTAAATTAAGTTTCTGTCAGATAGCAAATAGAGCTTTACTTGTATTTCCTACCCGTCCCTAACCTGGTATAATTTCACTATTCTCATTGTCATAATTTACAAATGAATGGCAAGTTTAAAATAATATTTGTAAGGGATCAAAACCAAATGCTGAGATTTATAGATATTAGATGATATCAAGAATTCTTAAACTTATAAATTTGATAGACTTGTAAGGTTGTTTTGTTATCTTTGTTTTGACTTTCCTATAAAATATTTGCAGAAATAAAATATCGTAAAAAATTAAACAATGACATTGAAAAACACTATTAGAATAGAAGAGATATTCTGGTAGCAACACCCGAGATAAAAATGTTGTTCTTAGTAACATCTTCATCTGCTATATTATCTAACTTCTTATCCATTGTTATAGATTGTAGGATGTAGAAAACCAAAATTTAATATAAATTTAGTAACTTTTGGTCAACTTTGAAGGCTTAGAAAGTTTCATGGCACTATTAGACAAAGTAGTGAACAATCTGAAAAATAAAAAAAAAATAAAAAAAGATTTAATTACAATTGATACAGGTTACATAGCCTGCGTATACATACAATACATATAGCTTTACAAGTCCATCTGGAATCCAACTAGGGAATAGAAAAGTTACAGATTAATTCTTCTCTTACTGTCAAAGAAATAAAACTTTTCATTTTGGTTTCTGCTTTGTTTGACTAGCTGAAAGCAATTCAGAGAACCAGTTCCGGATCTCACATTAAAATTACAATGTTTCTTTGTCAATCATGATCATTTCCAATCATTCTATTTTTATTTCCTCCTTGTATACTACAAATAAGTAGCTGTGAAACCCTTCTACCAGAACTTTAAAAAAAAAAAAGCTGTAAACTAGTGTCCTAATCTATCTAAAAATCATTCTGGAAATACAAGGGATCACAAGCTGCAGACACACTTGTTCTACCATCTCCAACTTCTTGTTTATTAGCTATCTAATCTTTGCCCGATGATATAAACTACGTCTTTTCCAATTATTATGTCAAACATAATAATTATATATAGATGTGAGAGTGGAAATTGTACCTAGTTGTCACTTATGTAATTTTATTTCTTTTCACATATTCAAATTCTATTCTTAAATTCATTAAGAATATGTTGAGATGGTAGATTGAGTTTTAATTACTTTGGTTCTTCCTGCAGCACCATCTGGAAGAACCAAGTTACATTGCAGATGGTGATCTTAAGTATTATTGCAGTAGCTCTAGCTCAATTAAGCTGAGTTAATAACAAATATCTCTTCTATGCAATTGGAAACCACATGTGGAAAATTAAATAGCAAGCAAATTACAAATAACGAATAAATGGAAAGGTTAAATAGAGATTAATTCAGAAACGAATGATCTTTACATCTTCGTTGGAATAAAATGCAGCATTAATTTTCTGTTCCATTAATGGACATAAATTTGTTGATTCTTTTTTTTTCTGTCAAAAGCTTCAAAATATTAAACATCTACCAGCGAGAACATATATTCCAATACCTGTTCTCATGACAAGAGATCGGACTCTCTCATCATACACACAAAATGAGTCTCATATCGTGAAGATTTTTGGGCCCAAATTGTCTCACAATATTCATAAGTTAGTGTGTTCGTGAATGCATTAGGCGTTGCTAAATGGATATAAAGCATAATTTATTTCCAAATCAAGTACAAACTGTTTGATATATATCTTCTTCATGATTCTATATATTATGTATTAGTATTTATCTATTTAATCAATTTGATTTATTATTAGCTTTTACTCATATAATATATATATCTTTAGTTTCCATCAATTTATATAAAAAAATATATATATTATACATAATTGTCCCTTCATATTTAATTAATATATGCCGTCTCCGTTCTCCCTTATATAAATTTTTATACACATATTTTCTTGTTAGTATATGTAACATCTTCCGTCTTTATATATGTGATACAATCATAATAATAATAACAACAATAAGAATAATAAACATAATCTAATTTCAAGTATAAGAAATCCGAAATGAAGAGGTTGAATTATTCTTCATTGGTTTTTTAAGAAATCCATAAAAGAATGTAGGAGAAACGAAAGAAAGTGGGAAAAAAAAAAAAAAAAAAAAGCCAAGAANAAACGAAAGAAAGTGGGAAAAAAAAAAAAAAAAAAAAAAAAAGCCAAGAAAGAGCGAGGAAAACTTATCGGTGTTGAAAGCTTCATTAGAGGCATCCCTAACTCCTATATAATATAACTAATAAGTGATCTTGACATATATAAAATTTGAAAAGCCTATGGTTGATACTTTCATGCTATTTCTACGAAGATATATGCTTTTCTTGGAAAAGTTCCAACAGCCATAGATCATGTAGACAACAACATAGGAGGAAATATTACTAAAAGAAATATATAAATTTACAAGTCGTCGCAACAATAACAATAACACCCACCAAAAGAAATCAAGGAGAATGAAGATAAGGAAGGCACACTTGCAATAGATTGATACGCAAGGCCACTGGTATCGTACTTTTCGTGTGCTAGACACTGAGTAAACTTTTATGAAGCGACGGAGAAAAAGAAAGGAAAGAAGATGAAGCGAAATTTAATTGAAAACTCGGACTAGAGTGGAGTACTGAAGGATGACATTTTAGATTTTGCGAAGATGAAGATTAAAACATCGAGCATATGATACAAATACTCGCCATTATTTGTTTATATTTTCAGTTACCATACGTCATTTTATGTTTTCTTTTGTTCACAGATTATCAAGTTACTAAATTTCTTGTTCTAAAAAGGAAAAATAAAGATGTTTTTGGCTTTAATTGCAATGTTGCACATAATCCTTTTGAGATAAAAAGATTCTTGAAGCTAGAATAAGCATTAGACCAACTGGTTGCAAATATGCATAGGAGGAGGAGTAGGCCTGGTCTAATGCATAAACCATATTATTTCTCTTAATTATTATTATTGGGGAAGTGGTTTCCACTTTGAAGCAAATCTTGTGTTGAAACCAGATTAGAAGAGGAGCTGTGGTGGAATTGGAAAATTGTATCATGACTTTGACTTTAAAAACTACTCTATGGAAAAATGAGGTTTATTAACTTTATTTTATATTGGGTGTGGAAATTTCTTTCACATGTCTGATTGCTCTGTGCAGACTTATAAAAATCTGCTCCTAGAATTGTGGCAAACAGTTTTGGTTTCTTTGAGTTCACTGAAAAGAAAATACTTGGCCAAAGTTTATTTTAAGTAGTTTATTTTTTGTGCAAATTGAGAGGTAAATTATCATACCTACACTTCAATCAATTGTGAGAAAATCAATAGATTGCTTTGTTTTTTCTTCATTTTTTAAATATTTTGTTATTGAATTTTTATTTTTATGTACATATAAAGTAAAAGAACAGCTTAATTAATATAAAACAAAATTTAGTGAAAATTTTTTGAAATTTAAGTCAAATTCTAATTTTTTTTATTGTTTACCCAACCTACAAGTCAAAGAGAACGGATTTGTTGGACATAATGAGTCGAGAGTATTGACTGTTAGCTATGATGAGTCGATGAACGTTGACTTGTTGACCGTCACAGATTGATAAGCGTTAATGGATTATCTGATATGGGGAAAAAAAATTCTTTGAGCTAAATTTGACTAAATAATAAAAAATATTAAATTTATTAACAATCAAAAAATTTCATAATTTTAGTTATCTCTTATAATTTTTTAAAACATATAATAATATTTTTGTAATATCAGGGCGATAACAATTTTGCACTCTCAATCTGAGTTAAAAATCAATATTCTCTCTCAAAGTCGGCAATTACAAGAGAGTTTAGTGCCTATACAAAGTTTTCTTGTTTTTTTTTTTAACCCAAAAAAAAATATTATGAAACCTGCCATGACTCATGAATAATGGTTGTTGAAATTATGAAAATCGTTGAAAACATCTAAAAAGATGATAGTTAAAAACACTCACCGGATGGTCTGGAGTTTGGTCCCAACTCCCAACCAAAGAGATTGAGATTGAGATTGGTTTTGCTTTGGTTTCGTTAAAAGTGAAGTCAAGGTGTCCAAAGGGTCAAGAATAGAGGCACTTTATTGACTTATTGCGTGCTTAATGGAAATAAATTACGTCGTTCTCCACTTGACCCCCAAAACTTTTTTCCGCCACCAACGTCCCCCCTTAATATAAAACTAACGCAAATCCTCGTGAACTTAGTTACCTTTCCATTAACCAAAAAAAAAAAAAAAAAATTATATACGGCACCTCTTAAAAAATATATGATGCCTTTTATATCTAGATTTTAATAAAATATATTATTATATTTAAAAAATTTATGTTTTATTAAATATAATATCATAATATCTTATTTATAAGTTTAAAAATAACTTATAAGTAATATAAGAAAAATCAATAAACTAATATTTGATTATATTAAAGGTTAAAATTGAGATAAAAATTTTAATAATAAATAAATAATTTTTTTAAAAGATAATTTATTAANCAAATCATAACAATCAATGATTTTTTTTTTAAAATTTTCATAGGTAGTTTATATGTAATTAAATTATTTTAGATATAAAGTTTAATATGACTTTTTTTTTTAAGTTTCACGATATTTATTTAACTTTTAATAGTTTAGAAATTCTGTTATATTTTTTCTTGAAATTATAGAAATATGTCTCTTGAAATTTATTAAAAATTATATTTTTTTACAAAAATTTCTTATTTTAACTTAATACTTGATGTAATCAAATATTAATTTGATAATTTTTTATATTATTTTTAAAATTATAAATAAGATATAATGATATTAAGTTTTGATAAAAATTATTATATTTAATAAAATTAAATTTNTGTAAATATCATCATATATTTAAAATGATTTATCATAATAAAGATATAAAAGGTGTTATATATTTTTAGTGGTTGTGAATGAATTTTTTTTATTAAGGAAAAGTAATTGTAACTAAGTTTTAGGAGGTTTGTGTTAGTTTCGTATTTAAGGAGATAGTGGTGAAACAAAAAAAGAATTGTGGGAGGGCCAAGAGAAATACCTCAATAAGCAACTCAGCTTTTAGCTTCAGAATCAAGTTTCAACACTAACCCTCTCAACCCATCTAACTCAATTGAGTATAAGTGATTCAAACTTACTTTGATTCAATTGAATTCGATCTTCCTTTACTACTAATCAAATAATAATAAACAAAACACCAAATCTGTTGCCACATACCTCAGATTCACACATATAACAAACAAATGANTTATGAAGCAATAATATTATGTTTTTGCTGGAGAGGTCAAGATTCATGCTTTACGCTTGTTGATGGAGTTGAAGAAGGAGAAGCTTGTTAGGTATTCTTTTTTATTTTATTTTTTCATTTTTGTTGTTGTGGGTTGTTTTTATTTTCGACGAAACATTGGTGGGTGGGTAGACTTTTCTGGGAATTATATCTGCTTTTTTGCTGTGTTTGGTGCCTGAGAAATTGTGGGAAAATGTTATTGGGAGGTTAAAGAAGTAGCTTCAGCTCAGTTATTAGGTGCTTGAGAGAGTAGAGGATCATAAATCATGATTTCGTTTTAGAAACGTTTCTATGTTTACGCAGCTAATAACATGAGAGATNGCAAGAAATTTTTTTAGATTTGTTGCTATTTTATAGGTAGGAAAGCTACAATTTTAGTTGACTGGAGCTTAAAGGTAACTCGTTTGGTCTTTAAGTATGTGTAAGCAAGAAAACAACTTAAATCATAAAAATACGTTAACTTAAATAATCTTCTGGATTTGTTTTTATTTTTTGTTTTATTGAATATCCTTTCTTTGGTTGGTTGTTCGTTGAAGGCTTAGAAAATCAAAGAAAATTCATTTTCTGTGACCTGATTAAACTAGCGTTTTGGTTTATGGAAACTTGCCGCTTTATGTTTGTTTTCTAGTGCAAACAGTTCCGAAAACTTATTGAGAGAAAAAGAGTTAAACGTTTCTGGGGAAGCTGAAAAATGTAGTTGAAAATTTTCTGCTGAAACAATGGGAATTATATAGTAAATTTGTTGATTGATAATTTTGCAGGTTTCATTCTGATGGCAAAAAACAGCATAAGGAAACTCTGTGGCGGAAAAATGACCACCCAATACATCTTGAAAAGTCGTCTTCTGCTTACAAGTTGGAGGGGGCCAGAAGTCGACTCCCGGATTCCTGCAAAATTGAGAGATCGGTATTTACGAGGGAAAATGTGTCATGGCACAAGAATATACTTGACCCAGGTAGTGACATCGTGTTGCGATGGAACCGGGTTTTCATTGTTGCGTGCTTGTTGGCACTTTTTGTTGACCCATTGTATTTTTACTTGCCTGCGGTGGGAGGGGAGGCAAACCTTTTATGTGTGAAGACAGACTTTGAGTTGCGAATTGTTGCAACCTTGTTCCGGACTATAGCAGATCTTTTTTATTTGCTGCACATGGTTATAAAATTTAGGACTGCTTATGTTGCACCTAGCTCTCGGATCTTTGGAAGGGGTGAGCTAGTGAAGGATCCAAAGAAGATTGCCAGGAGATATCTTAGATCTGACTTCTTCATTGATCTCATTGCAACCTTGCCTCTCCCTCAGGTATCTATTTTGACATATTAATCTAAGACTTTTTTGCAGCATTGTATCTAGATTACTGCAGAAATAAAATAGATGGTATCTATACTGGGAGTATTACTTAAAGGGAACATTCTATGGTAACAAGACTATCCTTTTGCTATTGAGAATATGCTGTTGGTGCCTTTTGTAGTTGTTTTATTGTATTGGAAGTTTATTTATCTAAATATTATTGTCTTAGCCCCTTATCCCTTGTTTCTTTTTTCAATTTGTTATTTTCCCTCTACTGGTTTCTTGAGGTTCCTATATTCCTCCTTCAATAAATAATGTTTATATTTCAAGTAATATTCTCCTAAGGCAAATCTGGTTCTATTTTTTTTTTTTTTAAAATCTATTTGCTTTTTCCTCTTTTTTTTCTTTTGTTTTTCGGACATGGAAAATAATGTCAAAACTTAAAACGCACCTAGTTTTCTTGTCTTCTATCTCAGTGATAGGAATCTCCTTGGGTCTTCCCATGAGCGGCGATAAAAAATTAGATATATGGTTCTGCTCTCTGTCAACAAATCCTTTCACTCGGACTGTTAATTTTATACTAAAGGTCAATACTGTTATTGTGAAATTATATTTTAAAGGCAAATGAAAGAAACTTATAAAATTTAATACTGAGCTTATTCTTAAAGGGCTAGGTCGTCTATTTAGGAACCTAGATTATGACAAACTCTCACACAACAACTGAAACATTAACTGGGCAGAAAAGATACTTTGGAAGGAATTTTCTCTTATCTATTGCATCATTCAAAAGAGTTTTTGGATGTTGTGAACCATCTCACTTGTCAACATGTTAAGTTTGCATCAGTTAGTCAATGTGATAAACATTGATAACCATTCACTTTTGGTTGGCAGTTGATAATCACGAAAGTTCAGTGTACAAAAACCTTAATTTGGTGCCTTTAAAGGCCCGACACAGCTTGTTATGGGTGCACGTTAATAGCTGTCAAAGATTTCTGTCCTTGGTCTAAACAACGAAACTTATTTCAGTGAAGTAGTTTCATGAGATTCTTAAGTTCCTTCTTTCAATGGATGGTGATTTAAATCTGGTTTTAGTGCTCATGGGTTGATCATCCATAATTGCTATGGATTGTCTTCTCACGAAATAAAATGCTGGACGTAATAATATGAGGATAGCATCTGGTTTGCTCCTATTATTTCTTGACCTCTTAATTTCACTAATGATAATATTTTTTCTTTTTTTTTTTTAGTCATATACTTTCTCCAGCTGAGAAACGTGAACCATAGTTAACTGAGTTCATTTATTATTTTTTGCAGATTGTCATCTGGTTTATTATACCAGCCACAAGAAGCCCCCGAACTGATCACAAAAACAATGCCCTTGCATTGATTGTTCTGCTTCAATATATTCCCAGATTATATTTGATTTTTCCTTTGAGTTCTGAAATTATTAAAGCAACTGGAGTGGTCACGAAGACTGCTTGGGCAGGGGCTGCATATAATCTGTTATTATACATGTTGGCTAGCCATGTATGTAACCTGTTTCTTTCATATTTATTAGAGGTGGTATAAAAAAGTTTACCCCTTACCCACAAATTTAAGTTTTTAAGTTCAGAGATTTCTTCAATCGGTATCAGAGCCAAAGTGACCAAGGGTTCTAGTTTGCCTACCATGTTGATTACAAAAATAATAACACTAAACTAGTTATGTTTGGCCCACTTATAAGATCAAATGAGGCTAGGTCTGGTCAATGGACACTTACACGTGAGGCCCTTGCATGTGAGAGACTTATTAGAGGTTAACACTAAAATTGGGTCCTTGCGTACAAACTTAAGCTTTTATATTAAATGAGTAGTCCATTCTCTCTTGGACTTTATCGGACTACTTGTAATTCCACTTGTTTAAGTAAATATATATACTTTTTCTTAGTTTGCAAAATGAATGTCTATTCATAATCTCACTTTGTTTCATGCAGGTTCTTGGGGCATCATGGTATTTGCTGTCAGTTGACAGGTATATGTCGTGCTGGAAAAAGGAGTGCAAGAAGGAATCTACCCCTATAAAATGTCTTCTTAACTATTTAGATTGTGATACTTATAGCCATGAAGAACGCAGGATGTGGGCAAATAGAACAAATGTGTTTAATAACTGTGATCCAAAAGAGAAAATTGAATTCAATTATGGCATATTTGAAAATGCAGTAAAAAAGAATGTTGTCTCGTCAGTCTTTCTTAAAAAGTATTTCTATTGTTTGTGGTGGGGTCTACAGCAACTCAGGTATCATTTCCTTCTTTCTATGCATCAAAATTATCAATTTATTTCGATTCCACTTTCCGTTGTTTGCATTCATGAGTAAATTTGGTGCATGTGACTCATTATATTTTTCCATTATTCCAATTTGTATATTTTTAAATGTGTGTAGCAGTTTCTGACTGTCTTGTATAGTGAAACAGATTCACGTAAATGGACTGGACTGCACACTAAAAATTTCTAGCTTAGATTCCAAAATTAACTCTATTGCCCAGTTTCATTTAGAATTAATGCATATTTAATCAAATCATTATGTGTTATTGCCATAAAAAGCGCATCGTAGGAGATGGGAGTGCATCTTAGAAGTAGATCTCCTAAATTTTAGAAATTTGTAGGTTCCATAATTTCATATATTTGGTTTGTGGGAAGCATTGGATTAGTGTACTGATGATATACCCTTTTGGAATCAAAATAGTTGTACTGAAAATAAAGATGAAGAAGTTATTAACAATCCTTTATTCATTTGTTTGTTACTTTAAAGATCTAATTCTCTTCTTACTGATTAACCGAAGCACTATTGGAGAGACCAACATTTGGCCTTTGAGATACATTTACTTTGACAAAATAAGGTTTGACGCTAAAGAGTGCTCTGATTTGAAGTATCCTTTGTTCTATGTACATCTAATTAGGGGCAAGTCTGATCTGGAGCAGTCTCATTATAGTTTAACCAATTAAAACCATTTAAAGTAGCCTCAGGAAATTCACTCACCCTTTGAATATTGCTCAGAAACACCTTCCTGACAAGCCATGACTTCTTGATTGTAAAAATTCTGCATCAGTATTAATTTTTCCAGGACCTTGCATCCCTGG
>JANKKB010002685.1:0-51274 GCA_026225775.1 Bursera palmeri
TGATAGGCACCCAAGCACTTGGAGAACCCACCCCCAAAAGCTAGCTGTTGAGGAGGGAGAGCCAAGCCACTTAAATACCGCTTTGCATGTCCACTTAGCTACCTTTGGGGTCTAACTCTGATACCACATGAAACTGAGTATTCAACTCTATTTTCTGTATTACATATCAACACAATGTACACCTATATATACACACGCACACTGTCTCACTTAGGAATRTATTAACTCACACAAATCACTCCCACAAATCACTCTCATAATTCCCTCCCCTAATTAAGCTCACAACTCACATAATCCCTGTGTACAACTCATTAACACAGCTTAAACAAAAATGCTAGAGACTCCTAGACAAATTGGGTAGCAATCATAAAACTTAAGGAACAAAAGCGATTACTAGGCCAACACCAATTATCCTCTGGTTCAGTTAGAAACTAGTACAGTTACATGTATTCACTAATCAGATGACAGTTTAAGAGCACAAATGTCAACTAGAAATAAAGATAAAACACATGTACAACTTACATTCAATTTTTCTTGAAACGCTTTGTAGGTTTGCTGTTTCTTTAAAATCTTGCGTTCTTTTTTCTCATACAACATCCTGAGATCCTCAATAGATTCAGAAAATCTGTCCAGAAGATAAAAATACATATTAGAACCAACAGTTAGTTAAAAAGCGGTAATGACGACAAATTATGCTCATACTGCTGACTCTCGCGCTCCAGTCTCTGATTCAATTTTTTCAATTGGGCACTTAGTTGTTCAGGGTTGTTACCATCTCTAACTCCTAAATCTTCAATTTCGTTCTCAGGACAAATAATAGAAGCCTTTCTGTGACTCTCCTGCAATTTCACAAGTGTAAAACATTAGATAATGTTTAATGCAAACACAATTGCTTATAGGAAAAATTAAAGTGAAAAGTAGGAAAAACTTTGAAATAAAAATTTATGCTACATCTCAACTCCACATAGAGCGTACCTTCCGGAGTATTTCCAGTTCCTGGTACTGTTTCTCTGCCTCTTTGATATCAGGAAGAACCTTGTTGTTCATCATACTTTCATAATGAGTCTTCTCCTGAAACAAAACTTTGATTTGAATATTAAAACTTGAGGAGCCAAATTATAACAGTAGAGAAGCAATTGAATGAAATAAAGTTGGGAAAAAGAAGAGGAGACCGCTTCTGAAGAACGTAGATCATTTTCAATCTCCATTAGCTCTTTCTCTGCTTCCTCAAAAGCAATGATTTCCTCTCTTGCCGACCCTAAAGTTTTTTTGTTAGGGAAAACAATAAAAAACATGTATGACTAAAGATGTCTACAAGGCAACTGACCATCAATCATAAAAACACTATGACATACCACATAAGCTCTCAAATAATGACTTAAGTTCTTCAACTTTTGTTTCTGATACATTCATGCTCACTCGAATCTTTTCTAGTAAGATTTCCTTTTCTTGTATCTCTTCTTTAACTTTCTGCAAAACGTTCACAATACAAAATAGATTGTAGTAGGAAATAAAATAGCATATTATTTAGTCAAGGGCAAACTGAATTATTAATAGAGGGAGAATTTTTGAACAAACTGAAATTTCTTGGCAAAGCTCATCAACTGTTGATACTGAAGATGGACTAGCTTCAGCAGCAAATGAGTTCTTCACATCCCGCAGATCTTGTTTCTTTGACCTTAAATTCCGCTCCACATCAGTGCACCTCCTCTACACAGGAAAAAAGGCAGTAGAATTCACTATGCTATACAAAATAAAAAATGTAGCAATAAAGAGAATAACGGTGATAAAAATTCATGTTGCCAACTTCAAACAGTTGGGAAAAGGCTTTCCACAGATGAGTTGCATGTTCATTAATTTCTATCCATTTTTTAAATAGAAAGAAGTACTTGTATTCCATTTTCTATGGACACATTCTAAATCATTTCGATTCTTAAGTGCTGTTAATCACCAATAACCTTTTTAATTACTGTCATAAATTCAAACTATGCTACACACTATTCAAAATTTTGGAAACCATAAAAAATGAAAATAAAAATAAAAATAAAAGCGAACCACGTCAGATGTCTATTGTCATATATACAGCTGGATACGCATCAGATAGGCGTGACACTCAAACAAATGTTGTTTGGACTCTTTAATTACCTTTAGGCTTTGCAGATGCTCTCGCAGATCCTGAAGTCTTTCTTCGGAAACCCTTTTTCTTCTCCTGCAGTATTGAGCTTCTTTCTGTACATTCGATGTGTCTATTTCAAGTTCCTTAATCTTTTCATCATAAGAACTACAAAGCCGACCAGTTCTAAGCTTTTTATTTGATGGCAAAATTGTCTGGACAGAACCACAAGAAAACCTAGGGAAAAAACCAAAGATAAAATATTATATTGTAACTGGGAACTACATTGACTGAAAATAGACTAGGCTTCACAATGAAACCACTTACATAAGCAATTTCCAACTCATTCGTAGTCCAGATGATAAAACAGTCAAGCTCAAACTAATTATCTATCATCTAGGACTCATAAGTTAAATGGAGAAAATCACCATATGGTCTTTGCAACCACAAATTGTTACTGTTGTCTGATTAATTCATTTCTAAGTCTCCCTATTTAGATAATAATAATAACATAATAGCCACAATATGTTTAACATCACCCACTTTTTAATTGCACTAGTGTTTTACCAGAAAGAACCATTGCACTATGGAGCTTAGCTCATTTCATATCCATTTATCCCCCCTTTTGCGAAAAGCTAAGTGCAGATAATCCTTTAAGATATGGTATCCAAATTATGACAAAGGTTCTAATTGCCTTGGAGACTCTGGCATTTCAATCATGTTGGTAATATTGCAAGACTCCATACAGTTAATAGAGCTTATTATCATTCAAATGAAAGATAATTAGACTCTCCAAACTCCAATCGCCTCATAGACTACCCCAACTACCAATTTTACGAGAGGTATGCTGCCGTGAGACATTTAATCAAATCCTACACATTCCTTCAAATATTTAGCAGCAAGTGAAAATGGAAAGATAAATGAGCACAAATAATATGTAGAATTCAACTCCTTACTTACATTTTATGTCCATCTAAAGTGAAAACCTCCTTTAGATTTGGAATTCTTTGCTCAAAAGCAACAACTTTCCCCTCATTGTAATCTCTAACTAGAACTTGTCTCTCAACATTACCCTAAACAGAGCAAGTGACAATATCAAAAGCTGTTTAAAGGAAATATATTTTGCAAAAAAAATGTAATAGAACAAACAAACCTATCACCCAATCTTTAACACCCACCCCCCTCAATACGCTCAGGTGCCCATATAAAAGGAAAAGAGAGAACTGAGCAATTATATTATAGGGCATATGGCAAAGCCAATTACATTACCATATCCACTAAGACATTTATTACTGTAGGATTATCAGAATGTATAAGAGAAAGAGTAGTAGGGTGCTTTGTCTGGGGAAGCATGTGATGTGGCAAACTCAGCCTGTGCAGAAAAGAAAGAGAACAATATTACGTGTTAAATTAATCATCAAACATAAGACCGACACCCACAAAGACCATTAATTAATTAAAGTTACTTGGTTCACAACCTTGGCCTGGCAAAATCATAAATTATTATTTGAAGGTGGTTATAGTTTGCTTCTCTTGCACATCCTCTCAGAAGAAGAGCATCCTTATGATTGGTCACAATAAAAGCATTAAGCAGCTTCCCGATGGCTTGCTCAACTGCAGAAGCCCATGAATCACCATTGACCAAGGTCTGCAATACATAATTGTATACTAAGACATGTTGGGAAATGCTCATACAAACATTAAAATAACTGTTCATGCAAGAGAAAAAATTCTCATGCATATAACTAGAACCTAGAAATCAGTGAGGACATGATCATTTTTATCTTTATTTCACACTAGTTCTTAAAACAATATCAAAAGTACAAACAAGAAAAAACTCTTAGGAAACAAGATAGAACATCAGAATATGCACATATTCGATCCACTTCACCAGTAATTATTCAGACAGCTTTAATCTTATAATGTCCAGCAATTGTTGATCAACTCATAGCATTGAGCTCAAAATTTAAGACATCAATAGACAATTGAATAGGAGATAGCTTCTGGATTTATGTCTTATTGATAGCTCTGGCTCACAAACAACACATGCTAATGCAATCAAGAAAACTTATGATTTAGGAGCTTTGCACAGGCTCATTATAAAGAAGAAGACCATGTCAGAAATTGAAGTTATTATAACTGTAGTTTAAATATCTGACAAATGATCATGTCAAAAAGTAATATGGATCCAATTTTAGATGCTAAACTAGCCAAAATCACTGGTCAGACAATAATGTTAAAAGAAGAATTTAGGTAACAATGGGATCTTCATACTGAACTAGTGACATACTAATGCTAGTATTTCGCTAAAAAATATGCCTTATCATAATCATAGAAAAGAGGCATAGCAAATGGCATCCTCAAGGGAGATATCTATAGGAACCCAGAAACTGATGTGCAACAGAAGCTGGATCTAGGGATTTTCAGCTTAATGAACAGTAAGAGTAAGGGAGAAAGAGTGTTATCGAGAGAGAGAGAAAGATGAAATTAAGACTGCTTGTATGTATTTCATTTAATTGTAAGTAAAATTCCTATGAACCAATGCGTTGGAGGATGAGATAGGAATTTTACTTACAATTAAATGAAATACATACAAGCAGTGTTAATTTCATCTCTCTCTCTCTCTCTCTCTCTCTCTCTCTCCCTTACTCTTACTGTTCATTAAGATGAAAATCCCTAGATCCAGCTTCTGTTGCACATAAGTTTCTGGGTTCCTATCAAATTTGGTATAGGATCATCGATTCCGGCTCCATGACGAGGATGGACAATCGAGTGGATCAGTTAGAGGCGACGACAGCGATGGTACAGACACGGCTTCCGTTGGTCAAGTCGACGCTTATTGCCTTGGTGGAGCGGATGGAGAAGCTCAATCAAAATCTGTTGAAGCTTGACGAAAATCTACGGGCTGGTTTGCAAATGAATCGAAATCAGTCAATGTCCTCTGGGAGTTCCGGTGATGGTCGACCAGCTCCTTTGGTGCCAGGGCAAGAGCCGATTCTGACCATGAGCGGGGAGGGATCCGCCGTACGAGCCGTGTGTGGGGCCGTTGAACCGGGATACAAGAAACTGGAGTTACCGATCTTTAACGGAGTCGACCCCGATTCGCGGATCTTCCGTGCTGACAGGTATTTTTCCATGAACAAGCTGTCTGATGTTGAGCGGGTTGAGGCTGCAAGTGTTTGTATGGAGTAGCCTTGTCGTGGTTCCAATGGCAGGAAGGAAGGATTCCGATTCGGAGCTGAGCTCATTTGAAATTATTGTTATTACAACGATTCGGTAATACTCAATTGGGGTCACTGCATGCACGATTTCTGACGGTGAAGCAAGAACGTACCGTAGCAGAATACCGTAAGAAATTTGAAACTTTGTCGGCGCAATTAAAAAACGTTTGCCGTGAGACCTAGGAGGGAGTGTTCATCAATGGTCTGGAAGAAGAAATACAGGCCAAGGTATTAATGTTGAAACCTGACAGTTTAAGAGGAATTATGGAATTGGCAAAGCGAGTGGAAGAGAAGAATTGGGCCCTCAAAAAAGTTTGAGAAAAGGAGAGGTACCGAACACCTCGCTCTACCGTGCTTGCTCCTCCGCGAGTTGAGTAACGGACAGTGAATTGGGTACCTAACCAAGTTACGTTTGTACCAGAGAAACACCTGACTTCACAGCCCTTCAAAAGGCTTACAGCATCAGAGCTACAAGCAAAAAGAGAGAAAGGTATATGTTTTCGTTGTGATGAGAAATTTACCCTTGGGCATCTGTGCAAACAAAAGGAATTGCAAGTGTTGGTCGTGCATGATGATGAGGATGAGGAGACGGATGACAGTAAAGAAGACTTGATTGTTCATAATAAGGTTGAAGGAGTGGAACTGTCCTTAAATTCAGTGGTGGGGTTAACTTCCCCTAGAACCATGAAGTTGAAGGGACAATTGGCTGGGCAGGAAGTCATTATACTGATTGATTGTGGGGCTACTCACAAGTTTATCTCTAAGAAGCTGGTGGAGCAATTGGAACTTCTAGTGTCAGAGACGAGTACTTATGGGGTGATGATGGGCACAGGAGAGTCAGTTTGAGGTAATGGAGTATGTAAGGATGTTGTGCTTACCTTGCAATCTCTGACAGTAGTAGAGGAATTTTTACCTCTGAATTTGGGAAGTTTGGATGTCATATTGGGGGTCTAACAATATCATTTCACTTTAAAAAGAAATTTGAGAAAAAACATAAAGTATATAAGAAATCAAATATGCATATCTGTGATATTGTAAAACAAGAAAATGAAATCCCACCAGAAGAAGAAAAAAGAAAGAAAGAGACAATGAATGACAAGTAATTGAATATACAAAGAGACAAAACTAAATTTATATACATGACAACATTTACATATCCAAACACAAAATCATTTAAATTTTCTACCACTGACCACATGGGCACCTAGTGGACCAATCGGTGGCCGGTTAAATCTCTGATGGTGTCTCTCAATTGCACGTAAGAGATTAATAACTCGATCTCCTCCAAAAGCTGTTACCTGTCAAACAAACAAGTATCAATATAATAAAACCAAATATTAAGAATAAGTTTCTATCTACATCCAAGTCCTGTCATCTTTTCATGCAACAACTAATGCTAGAAGAAGAAGCTGCACTCACCTTGTTGGTTTGATTCCGCTGGAGTTCGTTAATAAAAGATCTTATCTCACGGTTCTTCTTTTCATAATCTTCAATCTAGAGAGCCATAATTTAAAACATTGAATATAAAATCTATTTGAAAAAGACAAAACCTTCACTTAGAAATGAGAATTATTAACATTTGATAGTATATATGAATATACATACAATTAAAGCAATTTGCTTAAGCAAAAACAATGCTACACATTGCATATTTTTAGTAGATAAAGAACCCACCACAAGTCAGGCCCATAAGGACTGTCAATACCGGATATAGTCATATCAAAATATTAAACAAGTATCAACTTCAGTATGTTGGATGAAATTTTTATTGTCCAAAACCTTTACATTTCATTATACAATATGAGGCCAGTGACTAACACAAATAGGACTCGTCCATTTAAGTTAATCCAATCAACAAACGTTTATAGAAAGAAATCAAGACTGCTGCTTTTCCCATCACATCTTTCAAATACACACATAAAAATGCGGATGAGTAGAGAGCAGCAGGATAGTCCACAACCAAATAAAAAATTTAAAAAGAAAAAAGTCTAGCATCCCATGTAATTCAAAAACAGAAAATAATTAAATGAGGCACTTCATCAGATTAATAATGCTTGAGCAAGACCAGGAAAGAGATAGAAAACAACAAGCAAGAGAATTAAACAATAAGGTTAAACACCAACTCTGATACACAACAAAAAGAACACAGTGTATTCCACATTTACAATTATAATAGCCAACTAAAATTCAAGAATAAATAACTGTAAACAAAAAACAGAGATTCAAACCTCTGCAGCACAATCCTTATTAAGAATTAAAATCTACAAACCTCATCAGCAATCTTTTTTATCTCGTTCATTTCCTTGGAAATGTCCTCTGATAAGGCACTCTCTTCTTCCTTCAACCTGAAATTTTGTAGGACTAACTGGGTTGAAGCAAGATCACACTTAACAAAAAGGGAAATATAAGTACAGAATAAAAAATGAGAAAAATAAATTCACAACCTTGAAAGAGTTGAATTAGTAGCATCAACCTCATGTTGGAGTTCCTTCAGCTTTTCCTCTCTTTCAGAGTCTTCAGCCTAAGAGGAACAACAAAATTAATTCTTACATTTCAATGATGTTTGGTAAGTGTGATCAATACATTCCATATGCAACTCTAAACTGGAAAAATAAGCTGGTTAAAGCAGCAACTAATAAAATTCTTTCCCCAGATTTCTCTCCCTTTCCTCTTCCTTTCCTTGACCCAAACTACAAAAACCCAGATCCAGATATCTCATTTGCCACTTAAAGGTTAAGATCTTTGTCTACTTAGATAACATTACCTAGTTCGAGGTGATAAAAATTCTGGATCTCATTCCATAGAGGTTTATCACACACACACACACACACACAAAAAGAAAGTAATAGATCGTATATCAAAGTTAAAAACTGAAACTAATGACATCATCCTTCTAATGGCTGTCACATATAAAACAAACACTATTTTTCAAAATGATTCTATCCAAGAAAGCCAAATCTGAAAAAAGCTAGAGACTAGATGCATGATATTATGTGAGACAAGAATATCACAACATTGATCAGGAAAAAATATGAGAATAGACTGCTCTCTTTATTTAGGGAATTAGAAACCTGTGTATTTTTAGCATCTAGCTCATGAATTTCTTGGGCTTGTTGTTCAAGCGACCCAACATGCTTCACCAACTTCACGATGTGATTAGTTCTACGATCATACTCTTGTTGTAACTCAAACTTCTCTTTTGTAGCCTAAGAAGAGTATTTCCATTAATAAAGAATTCAAACAAGGCAATCAATTACATTAAAATAACCATTCATCAAATCAGAGAACACTATTAAAGAGAGTATGTGATTTTATGAAATTAAATAGGAAAAAAGAAACAAAAAAAATACAAGCAGAAATTAAAAACAAGAAAACAAAACGAAACAAAACAAAAAAAAAAGTAAAAAGACAACATTTAAGGCAAACATCTTTCAGATAAAAATACCTGTTCTGCATAGTCATACGCACTTCCCATTAAAGGTGAGAACTTGCCAATAATTATGGCAAAGGAAATACAAATAAGATTGATTTCCAAACAAAAAATGAAAACACACATTAATACAAATATTTGCAATGACCAACCAGTTCTGCAAGGTTACAAATATTTCAAACTAAAATCATATTGATAATTCGACCACTTGCTTAGGACTTGAAGACAAATGAAAAGCAAATAAGATAAAAATACAAAGACAAAACAGATTAGTGAAGACATCTCCAAGATAGGCAAAAGGGTTCTGCATATTATAAGTTCAACAACATTTACATTGGAAACTCAAATGCTTACAATAGAAACCAATTACTTTACATATCACTAAGGACCTAGTATTTGTATATCTAATTTTTCACACATCTAAGAAAGAGAAAGGGGCTGAAAATATATATGTGTGTATATATTAAACAATTCAGCACATGCATCAGCAACATCTTTAAATTAATAGAGTTTATTATCATTTGGAAACCATCTGACAGTCAATTTCAAAAGGAACAAATATCCTTTTATTTTATCTTTTGCTAGTAAAAAACAACTATCCAAACTAAATATACCAAGGTAACAGACTGCTGCAACTCATCCTTCCTTCTCCTAACTTCCGCTGTTTTTTCTAGCATTACTGCAATTTGAGCTTTCTTCTTGGTAAAACAACTGGACAGAGACTCCAATCTTCTCTGTGAAAAAACAAACATGCTTTAACTATAACCAGTAAAGATGCTTAAGAATTCATTCTACGCAATTATTGGGAGCAAAGTTTCAAGTTAAAAAAAAAAAAAAGAGAGAGAGAGAAAAGATAATGGTAAAACAGAAATTTTCTATGTCACTTAAGATAATAAGATAAGCTTATAAGAACCAACAAACATATAAGACCTCAATAAATGGGTTCTTGTATCTAATATTCAACAATATTATCAGTTCCCATATATTAAACACAGTGCTATGCTGAACTCTCATCAATGGGTAATATTATGATGTGAAGAAAAATAAAAATATATACAATATGTAATAAATGTGTCTCCACAAAGTGTTTATCACTCACAAGTCTGGCATCAATTTTAGATTGGCAAGCAGGGATACGATCTTTTAGCTTTCCAATCTTCACGGTCTGTTCCTCAAGCTGTTTGTCAACATCATATACCCACGACCAAGCAAGCTTCTTCTTTACTTGTTGTACCTTCTGAGATATCTCTTCTACATGTTCCATATTTCTTATCTTTCCTTGCAACTCATTAAGCTCCTGTTGTATGGGTTTTATAAATGCCTCAAGTTCAAGAACAAGATCATCGGCTTTATTCAATTGTTCATAAATGCCTTGCAAAAGATCATTAACTTGCTGAAGAAGTGTAGCCTTGAAAAAGAACTGAGTAATAATAGAAGTGTCAATAAAGAACCCACATACCTCATTTCAATATACATAGTTGCATGTAGAGATATTACCTTGAACTTATCTTTGTCATTCCCAGAATGAAGAAACTCTCTGCTTTTGTCTTGGCTCATTATTACACATGGATTCTCAACATCAATCTGCACAAGGTCAAATATAATATTTTGGATGTCCAAGAACAAAGTTTGAACTTCCAAGAAAAACTTAAATATGCAAATGAGAAATCAAGCGCAGAAAAGGGTTAATCTTGTTTTGTTTGTCCGGCAAAAGGGGCACAAAAATTTTAAAAAAAAAAATGGGATCTTACATTTTTCACAAGTCAGAAGAGATAGAAGGAATGTGATTTCACAGTACAATGCATCTATTAGTTTGGCTTTAAGTAATGAAGCTGCATCCCGATTACCAATGGATGAGCTTTTATCTGTAAAAGAACTTGAGTTTAGAAGGCAACTCAAACTCCAACCCCCCCACACCCCAGAGCAGCAATGTAGTTTTTCCAGGTAATCAGAAATGGCAAAGTTAAACATTAATGAGAGCCTCCTTTGTTATCATCCAGTCACAAAAATGACCCACAATAGTTAAATATTCATGAAGAATTCAGAATATGCCAAAACTAGACAGGACATATAGTAAATGCAAATATTCAACATAAATGAAATGATGGAAAAACATCACTATTATTGTTCTGAAGACTTTCACAAGCTAACAAGTGAAAGTCTAGATGGTGGAAAATTTAATAGTTCCAAACAGCAACAGGTTGTAAAGGCAAAAGAGATTCAACAAGCAAAGGTGGATGAAAGAGGAAGCGATCTAGAAAAGATAAAAAGGATTGTCATTGCAAAAACTTTTTATTTCAACCCAGATTGAATTTCTCAATGAAGAACTCCAGCAACACATAAACCCTTAAAATCCTAGATATTGATCTCTTCTATCTAAAGGTGATCCCATATTATTCAATATCAAGAAACCATGCCACTGAAATCATCATGTTCCTGGTGACAACTCAAGTAGATTGAGGTACTCCAATTATAAATGAACTTCAAGCATACGTTAACAACTTAATTCACAAGACGATGAAAATATCATGTCCCAATATTAACAAGATTCCTGTGTACCCAAAAAGACTAGAAAACATAAAATCAACACCAACTGAAAAAAAAGAAGGGTTCCAGAAAATTGCTCGTGGAAAACAATGCATAAAAAGTATCACCTGAAACACTCACATTAAAATGATCTATAAGTTCAGAAAGTTCCTGCTTTCGACTGGCAACTCTTTTCCCTGTCAAAACTCACAAATGGAAGACAAGATCAATAAGAAGCAAGACCTCTAGCATAGGTTATTTAGCATTACTATACCATCAAAACTATTTTTAAACTAAATTTTACAATAAAACAATGGATAAAAGCAAGAGTCAACTATAAACACATGATTTATACCTTGGTAGTCCTTTAGGACAATACTGCTAGTAGATTCAGTAATTCTGCGCTCAACAATGATCGAATGACCATATATATCCGGCTTAAAGGCATCATCTCCTTGGTTTTTTATTTCCACTTGAACCAAGGAATAACTGAAAGCAAATCAAAGCATATCAAAACTAATTCCACAAACATATAATAGTAATTCTTTTTTGACCAAATAGTGCAAACCTGCAACCCTTTTTAATAAAATCCTTCAAAGTGGAAGCCCTTTGAGTCCCTTTCGCTCGGGAACCAAATGCGATACATAGTGCAGTCAATAGTGCACTCTTGCCACCTGTAAACACCACAAACCAAACGACATGTCGTACTCAAAAAAAAATTCCATTAACTATAACGAAATTTCCTTCCAATTTATATACACAAGTACAGAAATTCCTAATCAACGGTTTTAACCACACAAATATATGTAGAGAGAGAAAGACAGTACTTCCGTTTTGGCCGGTAACGAAATTCACCCACTCCCCGAGGTCGATTTGGAGGCTAGAGTGACACATAAAATTTTCAAGTCGGATCCGGGTTATGGTACCCGCTCCGGATTGATGAGAGCTGTAAGAAGGTTCGGGATAAACCCTAGAATCGCTCATAGCTTCCTGTTTTTGCTTGCTTTTCAAGCTCTATAAATTGTAGAAGATGAATTGGAGACCGCGATAGATAGAGATAGAGAGAGAGAGAGGAGTCTAATCAGCCTGGAGCAAGAGTGCAGGACAAGAATGGAAGCGTGGGTGTGTTAATGGCGGGAAGGGGGAGGTGCTATGTGTGAGTGAGGTGTACGTGTGCATGAGGTGGATTGGCTTGACTTTTCTAAGGACCGTCAACCGTGGCTGTCAAAGTTTTTTTTTTTTAAATTAAAATTAAATATATTTATAACTAGTTAACCTAACCACTTTTTACGTTTACCTTTTACCCCAACTCTATTTCATTATCAATTATATAAATCTATTAATCAGCATCTAACCTTTAAAAAAAATTTGGTTCAACAAAAATATGATGATAATGAATAATATTTAATAAATTGAAATAATTAACTAAAGTAATACCAAAGTAAATCATAACATGTGAAAAATTACTATACTTATCTAGAATTTTTTTTTCTTTTTACATATCAAAGGTAATTTCTTTTGTTGATTTTCATCTCCAACGTCAAAAAAGGACTTGACAAAATTTTAACACACTCGTTATATAAGTACACCACATATTCATGACCAAATTAATTACTATGGAATCATAATCTACAAGATACATTATAATAATTTATTTTGCATTAATGGAGTGATTTAGTTTATTGAATCACATAGTCTTCATCTTCGTATTCTTAATTCTTTTATTACTTTTTAGGCAAATACATTCAAAAATCCACTACAATTTCTTTAAAATTAAAATCAAATAAAAAAAATTCCCAACAAATTATAAGTAGAAGCTTTTTATTTAGAAAAAAAAAAACAAAGATATTTTTATTATTTTGTGGGGTTATTTAGGAAAACAAGCATTTGTTGGATTTATTTTTACAAGGGTTGTATTTGGTATTAAGGTGGGTTTTAAAAGAAAAAATAAATATTTTAAATTTAAGGAGGGGGTTTATTTAGTAGGTGGGTGTGTTATTCAAAAAAATTGGTGCAAATAGCCCCCAACATTTAAAGTTATTTAAAAGCACAAAAGTAACATTTATCAATTTATATAAATAATCAAAGTTGGTAGTGATTTCACAATAATTTGTTAAAATTTTGAAACAATTATGAAAAAATTCAAAACTATGAGAGAATCATCTGAAAAATATATTCGATTTTGAAAATTTAGATACCATAATCATAATCAGATAGCTCGATATAATCTTTTCTATGTCGAGTACTAATGTCCAACAAACCGATAGATCTTGACACTAAAGACCCGCAATTCGATAGTCCAAAAAGACCTATGACTATTAAGCGTTAGACACCTACACCCAAAAGAAAATATTAGATTCAATGTATGATCATGTCAACTAAATTCTTTCGGAAGGTAATTAAATTTCCACACTCCCCTAATTTAAGTCATTCTAATAATTTCTCCTATAAATTTTTAATATTATATCATATGATAATAAATTTAATATTTTTTTTATAATTATCTAGTATAGGCTTATACCAAACCACTCAGTTTACACAAAATTGTGATATTGATCACATATGAATGGAATATATAGTCTTATATACCCCTTTGTCTAATATTTTGTTTGTAGGAAATATCATACATATAATCTAATATTAATAATAATTTGGCAATGTTATAATATATTATTTTTAATTTTCACTACCTTCACATTCCTTGAATCCCATCAATAAGGAGCTTATTTTAATATAATTATTTGACTAAACTTATAGATTTATTAAAAAGATAATTTCAAATAATACCGTTGTGTTTTAGCCTAATCTCAAACAAAAAGTAAATTTACCATTTTTATCAACTAGACCTCTGAGATTTCATTTTTTTTAATCAACTTTTAATTTTAACCCTTAAAAATACATATTTGCCCCTACTGAAATTTCTTTCCTTAATTTTAAAAAATGAAAATCCAAAAAGTAGAAATTTGTTTATTATGGGAGTATAATTTATTTATTCTTTAACTAAAATTAAGGAAATAAATTTTAGTAGGGGCAAATATGAATTTTTTGGGGTTAAAATTAACAGTTTATTAAAAAAGTAAACCTCAGGGGTCTAGTTGATGAACATGATAAAATTGCTTTCTACTTGATATTAGGCCAAAATATAAAGGTACTATTTGATATTATCCTATTTATCAAAATACTAAACCTTAATAAAATGTTTATCTATGATTCTATGTAAGATATTATTTGATTAACAAATCTTTTTAATGTTTGAGAAGATTTAAACTCTTAAATTACAACACTGCAATAGTACTCAACAATTGTTACATACATTTAAATTAAATTATCAAACGTGGAGAGAAGATGAGAGACATTCATGTCATAAGAATTAAAAAAAAAANAATATGAATTTTTTGGGGTTAAAATTAACAGTTTATTAAAAAAGTAAACCTCAGGGGTCTAGTTGATGAACATGATAAAATTGCTTTCTACTTGATATTAGGCCAAAATATAAAGGTACTATTTGATATTATCCTATTTATCAAAATACTAAACCTTAATAAAATGTTTATCTATGATTCTATGTAAGATATTATTTGATTAACAAATCTTTTTAATGTTTGAGAAGATTTAAACTCTTAAATTACAACACTGCAATAGTACTCAACAATTGTTACATACATTTAAATTAAATTATCAAACGTGGAGAGAAGATGAGAGACATTCATGTCATAAGAATTAAAAAAAAAAATTAATTTCCTATTTTAGCAAATAAAGTAATATTATTCCATATTTGATAAATCATATATGGAAAAGTGCTTTAATTTACCTATTAAAATTCAAATTAAAATTATTATTTTTATATGAGTAATGCTATGAGTACAAAATCTGTATCCCAACTGATGTAACATTATATAAGTGTTAATGTAAATGCATGAAAGTTAAAATAATAAATATTGATAAATTTATTTTACCATTCACATAATACTACATCATAGTTGGGATACAAATTTTCTATCTACAGTATTATTATTTTTCGTTTCACTTTATATATATATATATTGCATTGTAGTTTGTCTACTTTTTACGTACTAGAACAATACCAGCACATTTAAAATATGAGAAAGTTAATAGTGATATTTTTAATGTCCCAAACATCTTAATTATTGCGGTAACATATATATACATCTGTAAATATAAATCTCTCCACATTAATTATTAACCAATAATCACCTGCACATTCCTCTACTTTCTTAATATACTCCCCATAGTTTCACATCGTTAATCTCTACCATGTTGCTACCCAAAAGCCATCAAACGGTGCAAACTTGATGAAGTACCATTTGACTTGTTCTTGGAAAACCAATCGAGAGGCTGAGAATCTATGTTGTAATTTTGTACACATGTTTACCATCTGTCATGTATGTACATGGTTATCGAGTAGTACTATTATATTTGTTCTCAAACTTTTATAAATATTCTTCTTGGTTTGGGTTTAGCGTCTCTAGCTAGTGAAGGTATGCTTGTTATTGTTAATGTCACCTACTCGTTTTGGTTCCCGTTATCTACTTGGTCTCTTTGATATATAGATAAAGAGAAACGGAAAGTTTGTTTTTTGTGTTGATGATCTCAATCCATGGAGAAGCAAAGAATCTGCAAGATCTGTAACAAACGTTTTGCTAATGGCAAAGCCATGGGAGGACACATGAGATCTCACATGGCCAAACTTCCTATTCCTCCAAAACCTAACCCATCTCCTCATCCCATGCCTGCTCATCGTACCCCGATTGAGTTCACTTCCAAATCTATGTCTTCATCTTCTTCGTTGAGTATGCACTCAACCAAACATCGCATGCAAACTTACCGATCTGTTAATCGTGAACTTTCTGATCTTGCTATGCAAGATGGGGAGAGTGAGGCTGAGTCACCGAGGACTATTAATCCGACGAGGAGAAGATCCAAACGGCGTGGAAAAGCCGTCGTCGAAGTTTTTGCACCAAGCCCACGTCAGCCTGCTGCAGAGCCAGAGTCGGTAAGTTCAGTTACTGAAAACTTTTCTGATGAAGAAGTTGCGTTCTGTCTTTTAATGCTTTCGAGGGATAAGTGGCCAGAAGAAGACAAAGTGGTAGATAAATATACAGGAAATGAGAGTGAAGAAGAGGACGAGGACGAGTCGTTTCGTCGTGATCATGCGTTTAGTAAGAATAAATATAATTGCAAGACGTGCAAGAAAAGATTTGGATCTTATCAAGCACTAGGGGGACATAAAGCAAGTCACAAGAAGATCAAGATTCATTTCAAGGGAATTGAAGAAGGTAGTACTAGAGATGATGATGTTGCAGCACTTTGGCGTAAAAGAATGTTTAAGTGCCAATTTTGTGATAAAGTGTTTGAGTCTGGTCAGGCGCTTGGAGGCCACAAGAAAGTTCATTTTTCATACTTAGGTGTTGCTAGGAATAATTCAGCTAAATCTGGTGATAACTTGTTAGATCTTAATTTACCGGCGCCAGAAGAAGATGATAGTGAAGTAAGCCAAGTTTAGATTCAAAAGTACATTAATTTTCGGGAAGAGTATTACGCATCAAATTTTTTTTGAAATTAGCCATTCTTGAATTTTCTTCTGCTTTAATTGTATATACCTTTTCTCTGAGTTTAATTAGATTGGCAAAATTTGATACACAGTTTAGATTGACTTTATCTAGTTGTTTTGCCAATGGTTTCATGAATTTCAAGCTTAAAAGTACCATTTAATTGGTTGGGAAAAAAAGGCTCTACAGTTGTTAAACAAAATTAATATTTTGCAACTATAAATGGAGATAAGGAATTTATGTCCATTAAATTACATTTCAATATCATCTTTATTGTTATTAAAGAAGATGAGTCTTCTTTTTCTTTGTTGCATAAGAGTGAATTTTCTTTTTTCTTTCTTTGTTGCACGGGAGTTTCAGGGAAAGAAGTTACATTAAAGTTACTTTGTCTGCCATCTGTATATACAGCTCTAACTGATTTCCCTGGTTTTTCTCTTTAAAATTTTCTAGAGACAAACGACTCTCTACATCTCTATATTTCTGTTTCTTCAGTTGGTGAAGAAGTCAATAGCCATATATATCCTTCTTAAAGGTATCTTCTCAATGAGATTAGATTGTCTCTGGTCTCTCTGGTGTTGGTTTCCTCTACCAATAATTATATAATAACTTACAATTTGTCGAGCTAATTACGTTCAGAAGGCACTTAATATTCTTTAGATGGTTAAGGGTAAAGATGATGGAGGATATGCTAGCTATGTTTTCTTCAAGGCAAATTTATAATCTTATTATCAACCAAGAGAATATTAATATATCTAGCTACCTATCTATATCAAGCATCAACGTAATTTAGGAAGGTCACAGTAAGATTTTGGTTCAAGATTTAATTAATTACAAATATTTTGGGCGAAATTCTAGTGGCAAATTATATATATGAAATAGAAAGAGTAAAAAAGATTTGAGTTGATATTCATCTAGGTAAACATTTGTAGTTAAAGGGGGCAACACATCCAATTACCAGCATACACTTCGTAATTTGAAGCAATGAACATAGCCTAATGAATTTTTGCCTAGGTTTAGTTCTCAGATATACTATTCAAAAGGAGAATTGGTTCGGTGATATGGCATAACGTAAGGGAAATATGTGAATCTAATTTTTGTATATTGAATTAAGATTTTTTCTTGATCTATATTCTCCTGAATTTTAGAAGTTTTTTTTTTTTCTAATTGAGTTGATATAAAGAGAAATTAATGATACTTTTTTATCCTTTGAGTCGTTATGTCAGATCAGTTGTTCAAAACCTTTGGTCTCTACCCGGATTAGATGAAAAAAAGGAGATCACTTCTTCTGGATTCATTGAGAATGATTCTGATATAATTCATGACCAATTAGAAGTAGAAGGTGCTCACCAATAGAAAAATATTGCAGTCAGTTTGATAATGATCAAATGACATTGCTTCTTTGGCCCGAACCAAGGAATCCATTAGATATGATGCAAAATAGATCTTGTTCTATCGTTGATCTCTATGAAAAATACGAATCGAAGTTTGAAGAAGGAGAATGGGAAACAGTCATCGACCTGCAAACAATAAAGGAGGATTTATTCAATCACATAGTCTGGGCTCCTAAAATATGATGTCCCAAGGATGCATAGTTAATTTCATCTCCATTTATAATCCATAATTCTCATAATCACCAAAAATATAAGGAGGGTTAGACTATGAAGAGACTTTGATGCTTTAGCATAATACCTAAAACTTAGATGGTTGTTCTTTTATGAATTGGTTTGGGTTTTATCATAAACTTACCCAACCATGCTTTAAAAAAAAAAATTAAAAAACAATTAATTTTTATCTCTAAAACCCTAATCATTCTAGTTAATTAATTAGTCAAGAAAGCCAAACAAGTGAGGTTGCAACCAAACTTGGTGTCTTCTACTGCTTGCCAACATATATATATAATCCTCCTCATACTTGCCTAGCTTTTTTTTTTTTTTTTTAATAGAATACGTATTATACTTACATATGAGCACTCTCATATTTATGAAATTTATAATACTACTTGTCAAACTTTGATCACATGTGTATAAAATGCATAATTGATTTAAAAATGGGCTATTAATTTGCACTCATCTTAATATCTTTGAACATCTTTTTTTTTTCTTAATACTTTTACTCTTGTATCTACCCAAATATTTTTTATTCTCATCATTTTCATTTGTTATTCATGGTAGACTATGGTATGTATAGAAAATTTATTAGATTTACTATCTGGATTTTTCTTTCCATATAGTAAAAATCTGCTTACTCTTGTGCCAAAATAATAGATCACTATAATGAAATCTACTAAAAGAAATTTCTATATTTTTGGTGTAGAATATCCCTCATTTATAACTCAAATTTACGCTGATATATATCTCTACAAAATAGTTTGATTATTAAATTATGGCAGACCATTTGAATCTCTAGGTCTCAACATTAACAAAGTTTAATATTGATGTCCAAAGTCATTTTGTTAATGTGTAAAGTAGGGTTCTTCTGCGTCTTTGAGTTTGTGGATCTCCATAGTCATTTGTTAATGTCCAAAGTTAGTTTTGAACTCTTGAACTAGGGTTCGAGCAAAAACTAACGAACTCTAATTGTCAGATGAGGATGAATTGATGAGCCTCCTCTTCAAAACCTACAAATATAAGAAATGGAGGATTAAAATATAAGAATACCAAATTAAAAATTGTAATACGTAATAGTTATGCTTCTAAAAGTGTCCACCCTTTTAGCCTTTATAGAAAGTCAATCATACACTGGAAAAACTATGGTTTAGAGAATCATTCCATCAAGTGAAGGTAAGATTTTTCTCCCAATTAAATTAGTTTAAATATGTGCAGATCCTCTCCCAGAAAGGTGATCTGCCTTTTAAACGGTTCAAAAGTCCTCCTAGTATCCATCAAAAGTTGTAGAGGAGGAGGATATAGCTCTAAGACTTGTACAATCTTTTGACCTTATAAACACATGAAACTTATTTTGCTATATAGGAATGATGAATTAGATCTCTGTGAAATTACCAATAAACTATTCTCTGAAGAGAAAAGGTTGTCTAGTAAAATTATTCTTCTTCTAAGAAATAAGCATATATGGCAGCGGCAAGTATAAAGAAGAACTCCAAAAAGAAAGAAGAAGTTTCCTGGAGGTGTAGCAATCTAGGCACCTAAAAAGAAATTGTCAGTAGAGTAGGCTCTAAGTCAATAAATGAAAATACTGACAATACTCATCCTCATGGCATATTGCTAGGTTTCATGGAAGAGAATGTGTTACTACTAACAGGTTCACAAGTTTAGACACGAGCGTAAGTTTGACTTTGATGTGGGGTGTATAGTGGAAGATATATTGAGAGTTGAGGAACTCCGAAAAAAAAACTAAATATGGGGGTTGCAGTATACATTTTCAATAAGAATTTTTTGACATAAAATCGAATTGAAATTTATTCTAAATGGGTATACTTTTTATGGTAGGATATGATAATTCTCTTGTTTGAGAATTATGGTTGTCTATAAAAGAGTTTTAAACTTTTATTTGACTAAGGTGGAGATTTTTTTTAGAATTTTCTCTCTCTTTGATCGCCTTTGATTTTTCTTCGATTTAGAATTTTTCACGTAAATTATTACGTTGCATTCTTTATTTTTCTCTTTCATTCTCAACAATATAAAACAGAGACCCACACAGGTACCTAAAACAGATTGCCCATTTTTTCAAATCGTGAAAAAGTCAGAGCGCTCAAAGATAAGCTCTCAAGGACAGATTTGGGGTAGGCTTCACGGTATTTGATAGATCAGCAAGTGTCTTACTTCCAGCTAGCACTTTTTTCCTTGGTGCTTTCAAGACACTGCTCTTTTACCCAGGAGAAGCTCTAATGCGATTATTTACAATAGAGAAGTCTTGAAATCAATCAATAATCACAATAAAAATCAAACAGAAAACATAGATAGATGATTACGCGATTATTTAGAACAGAGAAGTCTTGAATTCAATCAAAAATCACATTAAAAATCAAACAGAAAACATAGTTTGATGATTTCTATTGTAGTGATTGTTCAAATTGCCATCCTTATGCTTCTTTTAAGGACGGATTTGGAGTAGGCTTTGTTGAATTCGATAAATCACCAAGTGGCTTCCTTGCGCCTAGCACTTCTTTCCTTGGTGCTTTAGGTACACCATTGTTCTTTCCCCAGCAGAAGCCGCTCTACGAGGTTATCTAAGTAACAACAGAGACGGGGATATATATATATATATAGGATAAAAAAAAAATCTGCCCCAGATCTTCCCAACAATTCAAACAAAGCTTCTATCCAATCAAACCCATAACAAAATAGGATAAACACATGTATGAAGAAAACAAAAGATGGGAGTAACAAAGATACCAAGCAATCAATCACATCGGCACTTATAAATACTCAATCTTCCTCCATAGGTACATCTGGAATATCAAACCTATCTTCCTCAATGGCTTTATTGACCACAAAAACGGGACATGGTATGAAAAGTCAGGGAATCCACTTCTTGAATGGTACTGGAAAAGTAGATTTTCCATTATGAAAACTTGATCACATTGATTAGTGATTTCAAACCCAGTCATAAGAAAGCATCTAACATAGAGGTCATTTTTGGCAAGCTTTGAGTATCTAGCATAGAGAAGACCTGCACATAAACGTACAAAATTCAGAGTCTCCTTCAACATAGTTCGTTGAATCAACCGAGATTCAATGAGCAAACAGGACGTACTTTGATGGTGAGATCAGGAGGCAAGGCCCATACGAGGGAATTATGCTTGGAGGCACGCTTTCTAGCAGGGTTTGCCGGCTTCCAAAATTAAGGAGCCGAATTTGAGGCGATCGATGAGAAGAGACTGACCGGCATCGCGAGCTATGGAGTCGAGAAGCCTATCGAAAGACAAGTCGACGGAGAGAGAGGGAGAGTCGGCCAGGCCGAGAAATGCTGAAAGATTCTCCATTGAAGGATTGAGATTGAAGTTAAGGTTTTGGGAGGAAGAAGAAGAGGGGCAGGGCCGCAGGGGCTTTTGGCCAGTGATTTTTTTAAATATAAAATAATTTATATTGATTTTTTTATTTTATAACAGCCAGCTGGAAAATTTTTTTTAACTAATTACTTGATTAAAAATACAATATTACCCTCACGTCGTCCTAGATCTAGTAACAGTAACGGAAGCAAAACTACGGAGGCCTCTGTGTTACTTTCTAAAAGATAAGGGTGACTCGTAGTTCGGGTATGTCATGGGTGTGTCTATTTTTGTCCCAATAGAGAAGTCCTGAAGTCAATCAAAGATCACATTTAAGTATCAAACAGAAAGCATAGGTAGAGAGTACCATGGCAGTGAATTAAAGAGTTTGCCTTTCTTTAATACAGAATATAACTGGGAGGTAAGCCCCATATCCTAAATATTGTATAGATGTAATTGTAAAATATTAGATTAGGAAACGATCCAGGTCCAAATCTGAAACCTTTTTTTTTTTTTTTTATAGATTCTAACCATAACATGCATAGGAGATGCCAAATTTGACTTCTAGGGCGGGCATGTAACTAATGCATATTCTGAAGCTTTCAATACCCATAATTCAACTCTTATGGTGCATGCAATGTACATAAATATCGTTACAAAAGGGGAAAAAAATTATAAAATGAAACACAAACACTGGGGATGGTTAAAGCATTTCTTCAAAAAATGTGTTTCCTACTAATTTTTCTGTTGTCTAGCAGGCTAGCGATCAAACTAATATAATTGCATGTATTGTATTAAACAACGATCTTCAACAGCAAGCCCATCCCATATTATTATATTAATTAATTAATATTCCTTACTTGGTACGTGGAAGCCTTTACGTGATAGACATGGAATATCATTTGCCACAGGGTAGTTAGAGCTCACGAACGTGCTCCCAACATCTCGCTGTTTTTAAAAACCCTGATTAAACTTCATAATACAAACCCTATAAGCGCTCTCAGCTCCTCAAAAACTATCTCACAACTACTTGAAGAAGCCTCAAAATGGAAAGCACTCTGAGTCACTCACGCCGGCACCATCCTACACCAACACCCCCTTCACCGCGCCTAGTGCGCAGCAGAAGCGGAACTCCTGCCATATCTCTACCCGAAAGCCGCGCATGCAACTCCCTGAACGCAAGCCAAAGATTTGCGAACAACCGATCAAAATCAACCACAAGATCAAGAACCCAGCACAAAAATGAAGAGTACGTAAGCCCTTCGAGCGTCAGTGCAAGCATGCAAAAGAAGCCTGCAAAAGAGAGCTGCAGCAGCAACAAAGATGGTTTCGCTAGGTTCCTGCAGCGGGGCAGTCCATGCAATAATTCTAGTGCAACTAAGAAGACAAAACCTGTTACTAGTTCTCCATCTGCGTGGGCGTTGTCGCCGGCCAGGTCGTCGCCGTTCTTTGTAGCAGTAGAGTCTCCGGAGTCTGGGCCGCGGAAGGTGAAGTCTAGTAGTAGTGGTGGTGGTGTAAGTGGGGTTTTGAAGTATTTTAGGCAGAAGGTGTCACCTGTCCAGGAAGAAGAGTATCACAGCTTCCGAATTTTGCAGAATACATTGGTGCAGTACAGGTTTGCAAATGCTAGAGGTGACGCTACCATTGCTTCTCTGAAGAAAGCTACTGAGGTAAAACCGTAAATAACAATCGGATTTTTTTCTTGAAGGTTTCCAATTAAATTTTTTTGTTAAAATAATTCTTCATCTTAATTATTTTCATAGATTACATATAAAAAAAAATCATAATTAATAGGTGAATTTTAATACTGTATATATGTATCCTCTAAATGACTATTTTCCAGGGAAAACTATTTGGCGGGTGGCTAAGAGTCTTGAAAATGAGAAATTTTATCCTACAAAAGTATATTGAAGTGCAAAAACTTAAACATGAGATTAAATTATGTCAAATTCTCAATCCACAAATTCCACTTCTCAATGAATGGGCAAAGTTGGAGGGGAAAAATTGTGAAGCAGTAGGCAGGGTTACAAGAAAACTATCAGCAATTTCTGTCAAGCTCCCTTTCGATGATGCAATTAAGGTATCTATGTTTGTTTCTTACTTAATTTCTTATTTTATTTGATACCCATATTATTCATTAACGTCTAATTTCCACTTATAATTGTATATTTATGAGGTTCAAGCTACCTATATATATATATATAATGATCAAATGCATATTGTTCCCTGACTTCAACTCAATTATTAACAAGGATATATATGCTGTCAAATTTAGTAAGTCATATTCATATATTTATAACAATTTTATTTAAAAAATATATATATCTCTTACAGGCAGACATCGAGTCCGTATACGATGCAATGAACATGGCCTTGGCAGTCATGGATGGCATAGAAGCAACTGCCATGAAATTCCTCCCACAGGTTCACTTCCTCTACACATATTGCAAATAGTATATGGCTTGAGCTACTTCAATCTTCACCAACTTAAGGAAGGGGATGGTGGGGCTCATATATATATATATATATACATAATCAGAAATGTGTATGCAAGTGGGGTCATGTCATATATAATAATAATAATAAAAAGATATACATATATATATATATATATATATATATGAAAGATGTTTAAATAAAAAATCTATATATGTAGTTTTTTCTGTAATAGAATACTACTGATCATGGTCAGACTGTAATTAGTCTTAAATTGAAAAAATTCATTCTACGAAGATGATAATCTTGCACTTTATTTACTCAGGCTGAGAAAATTCTTTACATGGTCACGGAGCTTATAACTACGCTGGAACACGAAGAAGAGTATTTGAAGGAATTAAATATCATCGTGCCTGCCATCCCTGCACTACTGGTTAGCGTTGCCAGACTTTTTTCATTTTTTTTAATACTATTCAAATTGGGCCTGGGCCTGGGCCTGGGCTGAGCCTTACTAACGTTAAATTGGGAAGTGCTAGATTACACAAACTACTTTATTTAATTAAATTTGACAATTTAACATAGCTAGAATATCTCTTTACAAACAGGAGGAAGAGAAATATTTAAGAGTGCATCTCCTCCAAGCAGCCGATGACTCAAGGAGAAGTTAAGATCTCCATGTATCGCATCTGTTAAATGAATTTATAAAGAAACGGGTGGAGCGTTACAACTGTTAGCCAACTAGAGAGTAGAGATTATGATCGCCTGTTCCTTAGCAGAGAGCAGCTTGGAAACCTGCCACAAGTTTACAGAAAAACAATATAACCTGAAGTTTGGCTAGAAGGGTTGTCACTTCATGGATGTAAAAGATTATGTATTTCAAAATATAATATAATGAACATAAAACTGATATAGTTTGATTCTGTTTCAGTACTATGATGACGACATAATGTGCGAAACTGTGTTTGAAGGTTCCACTATCAGCTCCATTTGGTCTATGATCCGAAAATAATTTCTAAAAAGTGAGATATGGTTAACAAATTTTTAAAAGTTGCATCTCAATTATTTTAATATCGATATTTATTTTTATTTATTTTTTAAATTTTATAATATCTTTTAGAATTATATCCAGAATTAAAAAAAAAAAACATTTTAACCAAACACATTGTTTAAAAGATTTTATGGAACTAGTTATTGATGAAAATGGGCCTACCAAGAAAGACTTGGGCCGATATGAGAAGACCAAAGGAGTACGCAAGCCCAAGTCAATATGGCATGGTTCCTTTTTTATCTCTATTTACCTTATTAAAAAAATTTATAAAATAATAAATATTTATATTTAAATAATATAATTTTTTTAGGTTTTAATTAAAAGGTTCTTATCCTTTAATTTAATAAAATTAAAGACAATATTTAGATTTAATAACAGTAAAAACTCTAAAAAATTAATATATTTACTTATTTAATAATATTTTATAATAAATTTAATATATAATTTTCTATTTAGTGTGAAATTAATATTTATGTAGCATAGAAATTTGTTTTTTTTTTTAATTTTATTTTGTTGGATTTTTTTTTGACTTTTTATCAATATAAATCATAATATTTATTATTTTATTAATTTTTTAATAAGAAAAATAAGGATAAAAAAGTTTTTATTAAAAAAGTTATCTAAATTTTGGGGTGCTTGTGTTACATTATCCAAATTTTGAAGATATTTATTTTCTATTTCAAATGCTTGAGAGAGTTTGTTACTTTATCCAAATCTTGGGTGCATTGTATTTACCCGCTTGATACGGTGGCTACTTCCTTTCATTTTATGGCACCCTTTTTTAGGCCAACATTGATAGATTCCATGATTATCTTCAAGGTACAACACACCACATAAGCCAGATTTTCAACATTCATCCTAGACTATCATAATTATAATAAAATTTGCAATCACAATTTTACTTATCGAATATAAGATCACATCCTCCTCAACTCATATGGGTTTTCCAGAATCTTACTATAATTAGTTTGTCTGAGTCATGTTTTTTACTAGGACGTATATTATTTTGTGTCATTTTATGGCATCCTGCTTCAATTTGCCCAAGAGTATTCAAATGGTTGAAAAACAAATATGATTATTTGAACAAGAAGTCCAAACACTTGAATTGATATCGAAAATGATTTTTTTCCTTTATCATTCCCAATAGTTTCTAGTTAAATCAACAATCAGTGACTAGTTTATAAGTGTAAAGCTGGTACGAACGTGGTTCTTGGCTTTCGACCTATTTTGTAAGAATCAAGTTTTGAGTTTTATCGAGGGAACACTACCTCTTCCACAAAGTGTATGGTTAATTTTCGGCTCCCCTTTATTGAAATCATGGCACCTTTAAATAGCACCTTACAAGCTTAATTACAGGAACTAATTAACAGCTTGAGATATCAATTGCTAAGAGATAATTATCTGTAGCAGATATTTCTCTAACAACCCACTAACTCATTACTTTGACTTGACTTATTCACAAGCAACAAATAAAAAACTAAAAAAGCAATAAAATCTGTAACATATTCCCTTCCCCTTAAAAGAGACTCTTATCCTCAAGAGTGATATCGGGAAATTGAGTCTCTAAAAAAGCAAAATCTTTCGAAGTTGCCTCTGCTAGTGTTAATCCTTGCCAATGCACAAGCACCACTTTCTTCCCCTTTCTATAACGACTCTCTAAAACTGTTGCCGGTAGTGGTAAAAGTTGTTGATCACTGGATTAGACAATTGGTAGCTCAGTTTGAACTTGCATATTACTGCCACTATGTTTTTTAAGTAAAGAGACGTGGAACACCGGATGAATTTTCGATCCTTGAGGCAACTCTAGTTGGTAGGCTACTTGTCCAATACGCTCTAGAATTTTATAAGGTCCAAAATACCTAGCTACCAACTTCATGTTGCGTTGGTTGGCTACAGAAAGCTGCCTATATGGCTACAACTTCAGATACACTTTATCTCCAACTAAAAAATCTCGCTCACAATGCTTACCATCATAGATTGTCTTCATTCTACTTTGAGCTAGCTGTAACTTTTCCTTGGCTTCCTTAAGGATGACATCATGTGCCATTAATTCCTCTTCCACTGCTACGACCTTAGCAGTACCAGGCACATAAGATAGCAAAGTAGGAGGTGGTTTCTATAAACAAGCTCATATGGAGATCTACCTGTTGTTGAATGTGTACTGGTGATGTAACAATATTCAACCTATGGCAAACACTTGAACCATGACTTGGGCTGTGAACCCGTGAGGCATCGCAAGTACATTTGAAGGGTCTGGTTAACCACCTCCGTTTGACCATCGGTCTGCGGATGGTATGCTGAACTGAAATTGAACTTAGTGCCTTGAAGTGAGAACAACTCTTTCCAAAATAAGCTCGTAAATGTCACATCATGATCACAAACTATGGATTTTGGCATGCCATATAATCGAAATATATTATCAAAGAAAAGACGAGCTATACTGACAGCAATGTAGGGATGTGCAACGACTATGAAGTGTGTATATTTAGACAATCAATCCACCACCACGAATATAGTAGTTTTACCAAATGATTTTGGCAACCCATCTATGAAGTCCATAAACACATCTCCCAAATATGAGATGGTATTGGAAGAGGTTGGAGTAGGCCTACAGGTCGAGAAAGATCCATCTTATTTCGCTGACGCACTTTACATTCTCGAATGTACCGCTTCAAATCATTCCATATTCCTTTCCAATAGAAATTAGATTTGATACGTGAAAGAGTCTTAAAAAAACCTTCATGAGTACTATTATGAAATTGTGCCATATCTTCTTTGACTGGTGTGCCAGGAGCAAGATACATCCGATCTTTAAAAATAATAATGCCATCTCTATAATTCTAAGGCCTTACAGCTTCTCCCTTCAAAATAAGTTGCACCAGATTTTGTAACATTGAATCCTTCAATACTTCTTCTTTAATTGCTTCAAGAAATTGAGGAATGGGAGTAGATAAAGCATGAAATTCGGCTAAGTCTTCATGTTGCCTTGACAATGCATCTGCCACCTTGTTCTCGCAACCTTTCTTATATTGGCCTACTCCTGTGCCGCTTGCATCACATTCTACAATGAATTTTTTTGAGAAATTTGGTAAAGCTAATACAGGTGCTTGCGTCATAGCTTGCTTAAGTGTAAAAAATGCCTCTTCAGCTAGAGGTGTCAAAGAGAAAGAATTCTTCTTTGTCATGTCTGCTAATGGCCTTGCAAAGATACCAAAATGTTGAATGAATTTCCTATAATATCCACACAACCCCAAAAAGCCTCTCATTGCCTTTGGAGTAGTAGGTTTAGGCCAATTCAAGATAGAGTCAATCTTGGCTGGATCGACTGAGACTCCATTAGAAGAAATGACATGTCTTAAGTAATGGATCTGCTGCTTCCCAAAATCACTCTTTTCTAGCTTAATGTACAGCCTATGTTGCCTCAAAATAGTAAGAACAACTTCTAGATGCTTGATATGATCCAACCAGCTACGACTATATATGAGGATATCGTCATAAAACACAAGCACAATATCTCTGAGATGGTCCTTAAATACCTCATTCATCAATGATTGAAATGTTAAAGGTGCATTAGTAAGGTCGAACTGCATAACCAAGAACTCATAATGGCCATGATGGGTTCGAAAAGCTATTTTTTCGATGTCCGCAGGTCTCACATGAATTTGATTATACCCTGAACGAAGGTTAAGTTTGGAAAAATAAACTGTGCCATTGAGCTCATAATTCGTCAATAAATGGAATCGAAAATTTTTCTTTAATCATGATCTTGTTGAGGGCCCGATAATCGACACACATCCTCCATGAGCCATCCTTTTTCTTTACTAGAATCACCGGAGACGAATATGGACTGTGGCTAGGCCTGATAATTTCAGATCTTAACATTTCTAAAACCAACTTTTCTATCTCTGATTTCTGAAAGAATGGATATTGGTAAGGCTGGGCATATATGGGCTCATGTTGTTTGAGCGGAATATAGTGGTCATGAGCTCGTGCAGGTGGAAGGCCAACTGGTTTAGCATGGACATCCGTGAACTTTTTTAATAATTGTTTTACCTTATATGAATTCGAAGACGACTTTGCCATTGATAATGGTATGCCTTTCAAGTGCAGAACCTCCTTTTCCCTTTTGAGTATCTTGTTCAATCTGACTAAAAACTCACTATCTTACTTTCAGGTCGAATTGTGCCATGTAACGAGACCATCTGATCCTTTATTTTGAAGCACATCACAAGCTGAGAAAAATCCCAATTAATTGGCCCAAGCGTCCTCAACCATTGAGCACCCAAAACAACATCATACCCATCCAATGGCAATAAGAAAAACTCAATAAACATTTGAGTTCCTTGTAATGATATTGGAACTTGTTTACAAGTCCCTGGGCTAGAGAGTTTTTCCCCTGAAGTGATAACTACTTGTAATCATTGGCTGGTATCAGGTGGATAAAGATCAATGTGATGGGCTAAATGCTCACTTACAAAGTTGTGCGTACTTCCAGAGTCAATGAGAATAATCACTGACCGACCTGTAATTTTTCCTATTACCCACATGGTTTCTGGTGCCTCTCCGCCACAGAGAGCATGAAGAGAAATAGTGAGTGCTAAGGGTTCTTCCTCAGAATCTTCATCTAAATCCATGTCTTCTTCCTCATCGCTTCCGTCCATGACTGCTTGAATGCAAAATAATCGTTTACAGCGGTGGCCAAGAGTGTAAGGATCATTGCAGCGGAAACATAGCCCCTTTTGTCGGTGTTCTGAAATTTGGTCAAAGGACAAACGTCGAATGGCTGGTGGTTTGCTTTTGGGATTATTTTGGGTGGAAATGGCAGCCTTGTTTGACAAAGTGGAAGATCGTGAGGGAGAGTGATATTGACTGTTACGAGCCTCAAACAATTTGGCCAGTCCAATAGCAGAAGAAAGAGAAGTGAGGTGGCTTGCTTGTACATCTGCTCTTATCTCTTCTGAAAGGCCACTAATGAAGCAGCTTATTTGTCTAGATACCTCTAACTTGCCAACCTTTGCAAGTAATATCTCAAATTGGGCTTGGTATTCTTGGACTGTACCCATCTGCCTTAGTTTAGTCAACTCCTTCAAAAAGTTCAAAAATTTATTTGGCCCAAATCTTTGCAATATCTCTTCTCTAAATTCTTGCCACGTGATGTTTGGAAATTCTCGGATGAGCAATTGGTACCATAGTTGGGCATCTCCAGTGAAGTGAAACAAAGCTAATGAAACTCTTTCTTCGGTCGGTGTGCAATGGTATTGAAAAAATTGCTCAGCACAGCAAAGCCAACTGGTGGAGTCTTCTTGCTCGTTGAAGCGTGGGAAATCCAATTTTACGATCTTGGGTGCATATGTGACACCTAACCCATCAGTAGAAATATGTGTATGTCCGGTAGCAGATTTATCAGCTGAAGTTCTCCTCTTTTGCTATGTGAAGGTGGGGCAAGGAGATCCAAACGAGCTGTGAGTTGTGCAAACAATTCGCTGAATTGGGATGATAGAGATTGAACAGTTAATTCAAGTTTCTCCACATGCTCATTCATGCGTGAGCTCTGATACCAAATTGGTACGAACGTGGTTCTTGGCTTTCGACCTATTTTGTTAGAATCAAGTTTTGAGTTCTATCAAGGAAACACTACCTCTTACACAAAGTGTATGGTTAATTTTCTGCTCCCTTTTACTGAAATCGTGACACCTTTAAATAGTACCTTACAAGCTTAATTACAAGAACTAATTAACAACTTGAGATATCAATTGCTAAGAGATAATTATATGTAGCAGATATTTCTCTAACAACCCACTTACTCACTACTTTGACTTAACTTATTCAAAAGCAACAAATAAAAAACAAAAGAAGCAATAAAATCTGTAAAAAAAGCAAATTTGGAAAATTAGAACTCTCTCAAGTCTAGAAATTTTTAATACCCAAAGAGATGTTTGATATAATAAGAATGTTGGAAAACCATTTGCTGTAGATTGTACTTTTGTAGTGGTCGTAGAAGGTAGCTTGCAGAATCTCATAAATAGACTTTAACCCAGTGGTTGCTTATAATTTTTTAAAGTTTGAGCCTTTTCATGCTGCAAATCTTTCCCCATTTGGTCACACAAACCATTAAATATTCTATACTAGTAACCCACGCTATACTTTATAAGCCTCCATAACAGAAGGTTGTAACCAATATAACACTGGAATGTATTGTAAGAACACTTGAAAATTCCATTCGATGTAGACAAAGAAAAAAAAAAAAAAAAACCACTTCTCCTATACCAATCCCCACCCTTGAACATTAACATAAAAAAAAAAAATTAAAAAAAAAACCCGTAATGTTATTTTAGTTAACATTCTACTGTAGGCTTCTGAACCGAAATATCGTCACTATCACCGATACTAATCACAACATTCCCACTAACATAACCACCCCCAACTATATTTCCGAGTAATTTTCTCTTCGGTTTTGCTTCTTGTAGCATCAACACGACGTCTCTCATAGAGGGTCGGTCGGCCGGGTTTCGGCTAGTGCAAAGCAAGGCAATTCTAAGCATTTGCATCATTTCTTCCCTAACAGATGAACATGATGCCCCGGCATTCTTGTCCAAAATGTCATTAATCCCATCCTTGGACTTGATCTTAGACCTCACCCAATCCACAACGCTGTTCCCATCTCCAAACTCTGCATCAACCGATCTTTTACCACTTATGATCTCCATCAACACCACTCCGTAGCTGTATATGTCACTCTTCTCATCAACTTGAAGAGTGTAAGCATATTCTGCAACACACACAAACAGACAAAGCCTTAATTAATGATCCAAAAATCCAATAGGCACATCAAAGTCAATGATCATGATCATGATGATGGTCAATATTGAAAATAAATTCTTGGTGGGGTCCAATTATATAAGGTAAATCTAGGAAAAAAGACTTGAGAAAAGAAAAAGTATAAAGGTGAAGCGACTGCTCCACGCGCAATAGTCCACATAATGGAGTACTTCGCCAATATGTAGCATTAGCACACCACCGCACGGCTCTAAAAGATGGAAAATTAAAGGGGATTTTGGCTAGTGCTGTTGCTTATCTATCAAACCCAACCTGTGTTCATGTCTTAACAATGGCTCACCCAACGCTGTGCCCCCTGCCTCACTGTTGTTTTAACCATTAATAGTATGGACAAGGAAGCCAAAAGCAAACAAAACTAAACAAACAATGAAATGTTTTTGTTTTTTGTTTTTCAACGTTTTGTTTAGACTTTTACCGAATTAAAAATCAAAAGTGTTTTTAGATTCTTGACTTTCTACTGTGGAAAACAGGAAGAAAGAACGCGCATATCTCTGGGAAAGAGAAGGGAAATCAATATCGTTGTACTTTGGACCGTCCGTTTGATAAAATGTGTCGTTTTCAATTTCTTTTTTCTTTTTATGCATATATATATTAATGTAGAAAAGAATTAAATAAAAAATTTTTTGAATTAATTATTATTCTGGGTAATTCTGATGTCAAATCAAATGAAGTGTTAACATCATCCAAAGAATAAGAGGATGGGATTGACATTGATAAGCTAAATTAGGCCCACAAAAGGACACTAATTCATATTTAACTACTAATTGCTTTATTAATTTAAAATAATTAAATGTTTAACTTAAACTAATGGTATCCGAGATACCTTGAGTCTTGGATTCTCTAATTAAACATTCACAATTTAAAATAAAAATAATGAAAAAATTCATGGTTTAAAAAAAAATTGATAGCAAACTTACCAGGAGCAATGTAGCCATAGGACCCAGCGATGACGGACATTGACTCATCACTCTGTATCAACTTCGCCACGCCGAAATCTGCCACTCTGGCCTCCATCTCACCGTCCAAGAGAATGTTACTGGGCTTCAGATCACGGTGTACAATGACTGGATCACAATCATGGTGAAGATAGCAAATACCCTGAGCCACTCCAAGTGCGATCTTGTACCTCGTCACCCAATCAGCAACCAGATTTTCTCCCTTATTTTTGCCATGCAATAAATCATCTAAATTCCCATTCGGCATGTACTCGTAGAGCAGCATCGTGCACTCCCTGTTGCTGCAGCACCCTAACAATCTCACAATGTTTCTATGCCTCACGTTTCCTAACACGTCCACCTCAGCAAGTACTCCCCTCCTTCGTCTGATATGCTCCTTATGTTTACCCCACAGCTTTTTCACGGCTATGATCTCGCCACCTGGCATTTCAGCTTTATATACAGTACCCGTGGACCCCATCCCAATGATCTTGTCCGTCATGGATAAACACTCCAACACATCATCTGCCGTGAAATTTAATCTCTGAAACGCGGTTAATTTCCACGGCCCGATTTCTCGGTCATTGTCGAATCTACGGCTGTAGTTGGCGTGGAAGCAACGGGTACCGGCGACGAGAACAAACAAACCGATACCGAAGGCTGCGGCCATGATCCAAACAATGGCCCCGGCTGTCTTTTTCGGCTGCTGCTGACGGTTACGTACTTCCATGTCACCAGAATTCAACGAGTCAGCCGCACAGGGCTTGGATAAGATTCTTCCACAGAGGCCTTCGTTTCCAGAAAATGAGGACGGATGAAGATTCGGAAATATCGAGCCTGAAGAAGGTATCGGTCCAGTTAATAAATTATACGAGACATTGAACGTCTCCAGCGTGCTACAGTTTTCAAAGTTTGACGGGATTGTGCCAGTGAGAAAGTTATGAGAAAGATCAACATCGGTGATAGAAGGAAGCGTTGAAATCTCCCATGGGATAAGCCCAGTAAGAGAATTTCGGCTCAAATTCAATGAAAGAAGCTTTTCGCAGTGGCCGATATCCCATGGAATGCTGCCATTGAGTAAGTTGTTATGCAACTCGATCTTGTAAATGCTTTTGCAGCCTATGAAATCTGGAATCTTTCCGATTAGTTGGCTTGAACTCGCTGATAATATTTTCAAATTTGGCGCGCTCCAGATATTGCTTGGCAGACTTGTCTTGAACGAGTTGTCCGAGATGTTTAAATACTCGAGCTTTGGTGCATTGCCGAGATCCTGAGGGATTTCGCCGCTGAAGTTGTTATCACTCAAGTCCATGAATGTCAGGTTCGGCAAGAGCCCGAAACCGGAAGGGATGGAGCCGTTGAATTGATTATCTTGGATTCGCAATCTTGATAACGAACTGCAGTTTGCTAGACTCCCCGGAAGCTCATTGATGAAGTTGTTGGAGAAGAGAATGAGCTTGAATAACCTGTTGCCTTGACAAAGCATTGGTGGGATTGGTCCAGTGAGCGAGTTTGAAGAGACATCAACTGTGAACAACTTGCCATTTGAACCAAGCTTTTGTGGAAGAATTCCTGTCAGTGAATTGTTCCATAAAAGCAAAGTATCCAAGTCTGGCAACTGGTCGAATCCTTCAGGGATATCTCCGGTTAGTTTATTTTTCATCAGACTCAACCTGGTTAGTGCTTTCAAGGAAGATAATCCAGCTGGGATTGAGCCTGAGAGTTGATTATCAGATAAATCCAGAACCTTCAGAGCTTTCAGGTTGGTGTAACTCACCGGGATTTCGCCAGTAAAATGGTTGTTGAACAGCAATAAAGTATCGAGCTTTGTCAACTTACCAAGCTCTGGGGTGAGAGAACCTGACAGATTGCTAGTTGAGATGTCCAAGTACTCCAGATTTGACAGCATTGCAAGTTCCTGAGGCAGTTTGCCTTGAAAGTTATTGTATCCAATCTCCATCCGCTCCAATTGAGTCAAGAATCCTAACTGAGATGGTAATGATCCTTCCAACAAATTTCCTGCTAAGTCTAGAAACTTTAATCTAGGAAAACTACCATATCCTACAGGAATTTCTCCGCCAAAGTAGCTTCCTCCAAGGTTGAGATGCTCCAGAAACCGTAGCTGGACAAATTCTTGCGGTAGAGGACCAGTGAAACTATTACTGTAAGCATTGAAGACTCTCAAAGACTTGAGCTTGGATACGCCAGTAGGGAAAGTTGAATTGAAGGAGTTGTGGCTTATGTCAATGATCCTCAGCTCGGTCAGCTCGAAAATGGCTGGTTGGAGAGGTCCACCAAAGGCATTTGCACTCAAATTCAAGTGGGTTAAACTTGTCAAATACCTGATATCATCTGGAATAGCACCAGAAAGAGAACGTCTTGAGAGATCAAGTGAAATGATTTGAGATGTCTTAGGGCTGCATTTGATCCCTGACCACGAACACCAAACTGGGTCTTGACGATTAGGGTTGGAGAAGGAAGGTTTGGCGTCCCAGTCATGGAAAGTATTGAGAGGATCCTTGAGAGAAGACTTTAAGGAGAGAAGAGAAGTCAGTTGAAGAGGATGAGTGGTGGGCGCAGATAAGACTGGTAAGGGTAATCTCAGCAAGTATAGAGAGAATGTAAGAAAGAAAAGCAAATGAGGTTTCATGGTTTATGAGGTCTGTGTGGTGATTCTGGTTGGGAATTCTGTGGTGATATGAGATGTAAATTTATGGGAAGGAAGGTTTTGATGGAGAGAGATTATACTTTTTTGGAGTGCTGGTTGCAGAGGATGTTTCATCATGATGATGATTTTGATTCAGTGGGTTTCCTTGGTGGGCATGTTCATGGAGAAATGAGATCAAATTTCTACTATCACTTAACCCACTCTTTGCTCACTAGTACTAAGTATATCCTTCAATTTAGTACTCTTTATTTGTATTCTCATATATTCCTTCTCTACCTTTGCTTTCTTTTATTCTTTCTCTCACCTCAGCCCTAGATTTTATTTTTATTTTTTTTACTTTCTGGTTTCTTGGATTTCTTTTTCCTTTTCTTTTTCTCCCACTTTTCATCATTCCTTGTTTCCTTTATCTTTGGCTAACAAATTGATTAAATTTGTGTAACAGAGACTCTGTTCCTCACAGGATCCAAGAAAGCTATCCCTATTTCCCACCATATTTCCAAACTCTTGTTTAAATATTATTTCTTCCATTCTCTTTGATTCTTTCTAATTTATTTCCAATTTATTGTGTCAGACGAAGGCTGACAGCTATCCCCTTGTGTGATTCTGGGAAGAAAATGGCTGTATGGACCACAACTCTTCCATGGGCTAATATGACCCAGGTGTTATGCTAGAAATTTAAATAATCAAACACCAATCTGTTCCTGTTCAAATCATTGATAATGCCTACTTTAAAGCTTTTATGGTACAATTGGGGAGATAGAATAGAATTATATATTTATATTGAAGAGAGGACTGTTTGATTACTACTCATCATCACCATCTAATATTTAGATTCTTTTGTCTTGGGTGATCCATTTGTCTCTTTGTCTCTCCCCACTTAACAGTAATTGTTTGCAAGTATACCAATTTTGAAATCTGCATCACCACACATTATTATACACCATTACACATACCATAAATCATAAATGATATTAAATATCTGCATTATGAGCCTCAACCTATCACATTATCATGACTTATCATTGTGTCATATTTGATATCATTGTTATTATTCAATGGATCATTTATCTGATGTTGCTAACTTGACATTTTTAGTTCAACAATCGCCAATTTACTCTTTACTTCCAATACTAAAAGGGAATCCCAAGTTTAAAATCCTCTAACAACCCAACTTCATACGAGACCTGAAATTAAAGGCTCTGCGCAGAGCATCATGATTAGGGCGTCCTGCTCATGATTTTAAGCAGCCGTGATTGCAGTTCAACAAGCTGGCGCGGCAATGGCCCTCTGTGGGGTAGATGAAATGGCAATAAATAAACTATTCCTCCGACATAACTTCCGTTCATTAATTTGGATTAACAGGAAGAATATACTAAACGAGCTCTGTATGTTCTTTTTCAGCCCCAGTTTGACTTCGGTAAAGCTACCACCCATGATGACCAATTACTTTGTATCATTAATGCTCTTGTTAAAGCATTTCTCAAGATAAGGTTAAAGCTTCAAACACAATCACCTTTTCCCATTTTCATATTCAGTTTAATCTGGGTTTTGGCATACCTCCACCTAACATCTTTTCTCTTCCCTATTCATTGCCATTCCGATTTCATCATCAATAGGGATTTGTAGGGCGGTGGAACTCATCAAAATAAACCCATTAACACAATTTAATATAAAAAAAGTAATTTATAAATATTTAAATAAAGTCATGATTTTAATAAGAATGGATATACCATCAAAAACTTCATCATAATTTGCTAGTGGGAGAGTATAAGACAAGATAAAATTTTTGTCACTTTGTCTCTAAGAAACAGAAAGAAGTACGGTACTCTACTAACCTTTTCAACATAATGTAACTACGTAAGCAATAAAATAGTAATTAGAAGTAAAATAAGAAAAATAAACAAAAGAAGCACAAAACAAAGTGAAGTTAATTTTCCTTTTAAAAAAAAAAAAAAAAAAAAGTGTTTTTGGTCTAGGAAAAAAACGTCCGTATGTNAGTAAAATAAGAAAAATAAACAAAAGAAGCACAAAACAAAGTGAAGTTAATTTTCCTTTTAAAAAAAAAAAAAAAAAAAGTGTTTTTGGTCTAGGAAAAAAACGTCCGTATGTCTCGGTAACATCTTGAGGGCATTTTCGGAATTCACCAAACTTCCGTATCCTGCTTTAAGCACGCCCTGCCTGCTTCTCAATTTGAAAGCATAGCATGCGCTTCGTTGGTCCACCCCTCCACTCTTTTTTTCTTTTCCTTTTTTCTTAAAAAAAAATCAATTTTAAAAAATGCATATTTTCAATTCTTTAAATAATTATATTATAACACTAATATTAAAGATTTTTTGTTAATGAGTTTTCTAGAAGCTTGTTACTACTTCGTCAATTTTTAATAATATTTTTTACGTCAATTATTGAGACATCCTATAATAAATTTTACATTTTTTTGGGAGGTAAATTTCCCCAATAATTGATATGTATTTTTTAAGAATATTTCAAATTTGAAATAAAAGATGGCCCGCGGGCACAATTGGCACGCCAGATAGGCGCGTGAGCGACATCTGGGCATCAAAAGACAAAACATTTAGTCAATGCGTAGTCAAAAGTACAAAAATACCCAATACAACAATACTGTACATGCTCCACTACATCTGGGACAACATTATAGAAAAAGGGACATCAATCTGATGATTGCTGATGTACAAAACAGCAGCAGAACAAATCAAAGCCGATGGTGGATGGGGCCCTTTGTTCCCATTGGGCCCGATACAAGGGCCCACACCTCATTTGTCCCCCTTAAACCCTCCAGATCCTTTCTGGAGAATTTGGAATTTAGATGGATGCGCATAGCATATTATACGACACGTGACCGGTCATGTGCAGCCGGGGGCAGAGCTGGCGTGACGGGCGTGATAACGGATGGCCCAACCAGGAATTTGAATGGTGATTGATGATGATGACGATGGTGATGATGGTTGATGATGGATGTGTGCACCCGGACGCCACGCGTGATTTTGTCTCAATTTCCGCTCTTTAACGGTTTTGCTATCTTTGCTTTTCTGGACAGTTTTGTCCCTCCGCTTTCATTCTAAAGACAACAACCGCTGCTTTTGTTTTGTTTGTTTTTTACTTCGTTTTTCTCGTGGTTTCCAAATGCTTACTAATACTACCTGGAAACTTTTTGTTTTACAAAACAGTAGTATTATGGGTACATTTTGGAGCATTTGGAGCCGGGTATGTCTACGTAGTTAGTAGGTGGCCTGGTGAGGTGATGATCATAATTTGCCACGGTCATGGTTTTCCAAAAGGTCGGTAAATTCATGTCTTCAAGCTATAGCTATAGCTGCTCATGATTAATGTTGGTGACTAATCTATGGAGGAAATGGCAGAACAACTTTTAATTATTGTGCTAGCAAAGCAATTCCTTTCGTACATAGAAGTCGACATACTAACTTTTTATCCTCGTATATCTCTATCAATTCAAAGAATTATACGAGAATACATATGAATATTTTATTTGTCAAATGGGTTGAATTGGCATTGACGTGCCAATTTTAGTCAAAATGTGAAGCTAGCTACAAACTTGCAAAGTGTAAATAAACAGTGTTCTTCAAGCTTTTCTCGACTTTGCTCTATCTATTTATATATAGTAAAAAAAAATGCTTTATTATCTATTGAGTGACAGGAACTTGAGCTTTATGACTTGTGAGTCACCACCCTTTATCGATGAAGCAAAGCAAGAACTTCTATTCCATCTATTGGGATAAAAATAGAATAGAAGGCCACTTCTTTTCATTATTTAACATTTTTCAAAACTATGTTTTGTTTTATATGGGTTTTAATTTTTTTTTTAATGTAAAATTCTATGTCAAGTATATCTTATTATAATAGATCAGGTTATTAAAACTTAATTCTTTTTTTTTTTTCCCACAATTGGGTTCGATACAGTTTGATGCCTGGTAGCATTTAAGTGGCCTACTATGGTTTTAATATCATCATATGTTGTTGTTGTTGTTGTTGCCAATTTAATTACTATCATAAACTTAAAACGACTTTAATTTGAAAACTTAAATGATACCATTTCATTTGATGAAGTGATGGACAGCATCAATCGTTCACCCTTGGATCGATTTCTTTGATATTAGAGATAGATCTTTTCCGTGTCATTCTGACTGATAAGACAGTAAGGAACTTTGAGTTACACTGAACTGATAAATTGTTGCAAGTTTCAGCTACAAAGGCTGAAGGTTCACCTTCAACTTAAGCGTTTATTTCGAGAGTGCAGGCCAGGCATCGATAGAGCAATTAGCTAGAGGGAAAGTTGGAGCATTAGCATTTATACGTATGCATTGCCCCGTAATATAATAAATATAGAAAATGTCTCCATTAATGAGACAAAAGATATTGTTTTTGTGCAGCAGTGGAACCCTTGTTTTTGGCCTAGAAAACATGCAATGACACTGATTGGACATCAAGTCATGGAGAAACCTGCAGAGAGCCAGAGACCTTCACTCCACTTTTACTTCAAGTAGTAAAGCTAAAGAGGATCTACCCTATTAATTAAAGGTTAACTGGTAGCAGTTAAACGTGCATGAGTATTTTTACGTTCCATGTGAGTCAAATTTACAGCAATCTCTTATCTCACAACTAAAATTACTGCTTTAACAGTAACATGCGTCTACCAACCTGCATGCAAATTGATGAAGTACTTTAAGGACTGTAGCATGTATATACACAAAGAACAAATAATAGTAAATCATTTGTATGTTCATCCAATAAATATTTATTGTATATGCATTTATTTAAAATCCTAATCGTGATTATCGTTAGTCTGATTTAAAAAAAAAAAAAAGAAAGCAAATGCATTTGGTAATACATATATAATTAAAGTTGGACATCAAAACTTAAGATTAGTAACTAATAATAAGGGGAAATAAAGGGGGCAAAAAGTGGTAAGCAGAGAGATCCAAATTGCAGTAATTGAAAGACAAAAAGGAGAGCAAGGGGTTCCACAAGGGAATGATGAAAGGATTGAACATACTGGAAAACAAAGATTGGCTAAGATTAAAGACAGTGGTGCCCACTTCATTCTTTCTACAGAGAAACACTGTGGTCTTCTCTTTGCCACTCACAACATTTGACTTCGCAGTCATCTCATCTCATCCCATCTCTCTCTCGCTCTCTTTCATGAATAGCTTAACCCAGCCTTTTCCCCTCCTTCAAAATTTGTAAACATTTGTCATCTCTTAGTGGAGAACAGAATTATTAGGGTTTGAAGGTGAGTTTAATGAGGCACGTGACACCGCCCTCTTAAGTCAAGATTTAGACCTTATAACTAATGTGTATATTTTTATATTATATTAGTGTATATCAACAAACAAAAGTATTCTATCTTCAAGCACTTTTTTTGCTATGCGTGAAGGCACGATCCAATTGCCATATGCCGTGCATGCTCTCTTGTTTACTTCCCTTTCCATTAGGGTTCGTCACAGTGTATGGAGAAATTCGGTGCTTTGTGATTGGAGGGTAAATCCCACTTTGCTTTGGATGCGTTTTGAGAAAATTTTGGCATATATTACGAGATAATTAACCAGACCAAGTTTATGGATCAATTTCTAAGTACAATCACATGCGCAGCAATTCTGTGGTGGGTTATACTGCCATGCATATTCATGATCAAATTAAATAGCTACTAAACTTCCAGCAAACAAATTTCAAGTTTTGTAGGCAGATGATCATTAAGTAGCTAGTAAGGTCAAATGAGAACGATCAATGACTGCAATGAGATGATCAAGTTATCATAATAAACTTGATCAAGCGTCTAGAAGAACTAACTGAACTGTTATGGGGATTGATCATATATGTATATATTAATCTTTAACGTGTTGTGTTCTGAAAGAAGGTCAAGATTATCTTTGATTACAACTTAGATTAATCTTCTATTAAAAACCAAAGTTACATCGGTTAAAGATCACAGTTTTGTTGTTTGTTACAAAAGTTTCAAAAAACTAATGAACAAAGAGCATGTCTTAAAGGCAAATTAACAAGATAACTAGGAGAAAGAGATATATCAATCAATAATGTGATAACGTAGCTATTATACAATAATCACTTATTTGAAAGCTTTAATTTTGGTTTGGAAGTTAGTGGGCTAAGAGATTTTTACAAGATAAAGAGGGGATTTGAAACGGGGTCCCAGATCATCATTACCAGCATGTTCTATCACTTGGTGTTTGGCAAAGAAAAGTAAAGATACTTTAACATGAATATATATGAGAAGGTGCAGCCACTAACCCACTTAACAATTTTCACAGATACAAAGCAAAGAAATATATATATATATAAATAATTGACAGCCAAATGATTTAGACCTTCCAAAGTAAAAAAGCATCAAAAAATAGGTTTTGGGTTTTGGGTCTTGCCCTAATAAGGTGTACAAAAATAATACACAAACCCCAAGCCTCACTCTTAATCTCAATTTTAGACAAATAAATGTCTAGATTAGTGATATAATCAATGGCTTCTATATATATATATACAGCTCTTGATCTTTCTTTGTTTTGAATAATTTCTTCTTTTCTAATGAAGGATGTTTGTGCTGAAACTTATACCTTGAGACCCACTTAAAATCATGTAACATGGTTCGTTACATAAAGGGAACTTGAACCCAAATTTTGGCTTGGTTAAATAAGGATAACAACCATCACCATGTGTTGGTGTTCTCTCGTTAATGCTTTTGATCTTGAACTTGTAAATTTTCTTGGAGTTTCTCTGCTTTTTCTTGTATTGTCAATCAAGTCTTGATCAAATAAACAAAAACAGTACTGCTTTGCTAATGGGTCAAATGGACCCGATGATGCTACTATATAGGTAGTGAAAACTTAGTTGTACTACTATCTAGAGATTAGTAAATAAATTAACCATTATCTAGCTTGTTGATTCGGGGTTCTCGACTATTTTTTGTTCTTTTCACAGAAGCCATAATATCTCTCAACTAGGATAATTGATTTTGAGGAAAAGAATTTGCAAAGGCAAAATAGAGGAATGTATTGAACAAAGAAATTCTATGAATCTGCACATAATTGGTAGTTTTCTACCATAGCCCTATAATTATGTTTTGGTGGGCAAACAAACAAATCATTTGACTTAACTGCATATTTTTGAGAAATTCAAGTTTTGGATCATTGTGTTGCACGTCTGAAAGTATATATGTTAAAAGTGTTTTTGCTTGAAACCACTTCTTACAAATTAAAAATACTTTCAAACTATATTAAAATTATTCCAAGAAACACTTCAAGTACTTTTAAATTATCTAAAAACGTTTTATTCATTTCAGTGGAACATTATAAATAAACTAAACCCAAAAGATTGAAAGTGTTGTTTTTAATGAAACTGGAAGCAACCCTTTACATTAACTCAAGTTTATTTTATTCTCCTTCAAAGTTTTTTTTTTTTTGTTTAATTCTTGATATAATTTGATGATTGGTTTTGAGGGCTTCCTGTCCTTTGAAGCAAAAGACACGGTGATGCATGGAAATCCCACTAGGAATCCAACCTCTTAAGCAAAAACTCAAAACTATAATCATTTTGTTTTAGAAAATGGAAGCTACTTTTGTATTCATGTTTTGAGTTGGATAATTGTGTAAACTCTAAGCCCTAGTCTACATCTTAATCATAAGCTTTATTTTTTTTCTCTTACTTTTTCTTTCTCATGCTTTCAAAGCTTATAATTACCAATTGCTGTTAGTGTTTGCCTCATGGAGTAACAGGAAGGACAACCCACTCACCCGTGGGCTTCCTATGAATCATCACATTCTTGCTTTGCTTTTGGTGGGTGGGATTTGTTTGTTTGTTTGCTCAATTTTTCAAGTTTCAGCTACCGTTTGCTTACCTTATCGATATGCAAAATTTTCTTCTTGCATACGTATTTGAATTTGGTGTTAAATCATAATGAACGTTTGTAATAAACAAAAGTTACTTTGCTTATTACAATGGGGCCATCGCTCATGCCATTATAATTGCTATTATGGCTGTTTAACGTTTACTTCCTTCCTTTCCTTTAGCTAGTATTTAATGATGTTGCAGTGTTGTTAATGCAATTAAAAACAGAAAAGAAAATGAAATTTTTTTTATCGAAACTGCTGTTAACATATTGATTTTGTAACATTAAAAGATTACCGACACTTTGAATTAGATATGTAAAACTCGAGGTGGCCCATTGCACTTTGACCCATAACGAGAGATTTCTATGCCCACAAGTAGCAACCTAGTAGGAGGCAAACACATTTAAACTCCTGTGTTTGCTTACCTTGTGGGTTGGCTTTGATCTTTATTTTGTAAGGTATATGGGTCATATCAGGCCCAACTCAACCGGGCCAGCCTCACATGCCCTAGTGTATCCCAAGTGGAGGTTCCGTCTTCTGACCTTAATAGGTGCAAACCATTAGTTTAACCATGTGGGATACCAATACCATCAGTATGATATTTTGTAGAATATGGTCGTTAACACTGAACACAAAAATCTTTCCGTAACTCAAAGTGGTTAGCTTGATCATATCTATGCGTTACTGTTCCAGCCCACTCATCAATGTACTCATACTGCCAGCCACTTGTTGATAAGATGAGAATGAGCATGATATTTCAGCAAGTAATGAACAAAAGTAGCTTTATGTTTGGACTTTTATGGTCCAAAAAGTTGTGGATAACAGATAGTATACTCATATTTTTTAGCTTTTTCTAAACCAAAACGAACGAGACCATTCCAGAGTAACCACTCAGAAAAATGAAAACTAACCACCAAAGGAAATAAAAAAAAAATCTTAGGATTCACAATCAGAAAAAAAAATCCTTGTAAGATACTGAATCAGGAATGTTTGAACCGTAAAAAGGAATTTTGATGATTAGTGGCAAGAAATGGTAGTCATATTATGTTTTCAATGTGCTATTGATAACTTTAATTCTAGTTGTAACCATTGTTAAACAGTTAGAATTTCTAGTTGGTATAATTTTTAGATCAGCTCACTCATTCCTTTGCTCAGCCATGTTCCTTGAAAAGCTAAGAAACTTTCAACTCCCTCACCGTCTTCTGACCAGCTGCTTCACAAGGCATTCTGTAACAATCATAACTAGGTTTAAAAAAGTGGTGAGCTGAAAAATGAGGTGCTGTAGCCAAGAAGTGTTGCTGTTCTACATTCTTCAGTCCACATGCTCGCGGAAACGGATAATTTTGCGGATAAAAGGCCTCTCACGGCGATAGCTATTAATTAAAAAAAAAAAAAAGTTACAATTATGAGTGTATTTCACATAACAGTGAGAGAGTGAAACCGTTCAAGTAAATATTACAAAAACAACAATAGTCCAATTACAAAGCTTAATTTGCAAATTACTAATACTTTAAAAAGGATAAAGAGAAAAGGAAGATACTTACATTACAATGGACGAGATGCAGAAACAAGTTAACCCAATGGAAAAATGAATTAAGAAGGTCGGCCAGAAATTTTGCCGGTCCAAAAATATTCTCTCAGAAAGGAGTGTAGTTACACCTGAAAACAACAAAATTGTCCAACCCGAAGGCAAGCAGCAGCGAAAGGAAAACGAGGAAGGATCCTGTGGAAATGAAAACAATAAACAAATAAAGTATCATCCAGTATAAGGTTGATATAAGTAACCAATAAATGACAAATTTACATGATACAGTCATACCTGGAAATAATGCTGGATGAATACAGCAGAGTAGATTATCCTCAGAATCATATCTTTAGAACAGTTAAAAGAAACAAGAGAGCATAATTTTAATCTAAACATCCATTCACCTCTCACTGAGAATGAAAATTATTGGACTTGGAACTGGGAATCAAGCATAAATTTAAAAATGCCACAATCCCGACATAAAAATATGGGAATGTTCATTTCTCAAGAAATATAAGATTCTTGGTAGACCAAAGTGCAGTCATGTCTAGATCAGGGTTCAAAAGATCTCCAATTGTTACGAAGTACCAGACAACCAAATTGTTGAAGAAACCCAAAGGTTTTTGCAGCACAATATGAACAGTGGAATACTTCAACTCAGCTGCACCACTTATGTAATAAATAAAGCTAATTTGTTCATCTTTTTCCTTGTCCCTGTCACACCCATCAGTTTAACTCAAGTACATTTCCTTTTTAACCAAGTAACCAATAACTTTCATCACAAACATTATCAACTATTGGCTGATAGCCAAGTATCAGACAATATCAGTTGGATTTTATAGCTATACCAAGAAAACACTGCATGATGGAAGGATAAAAGGATACTTAAAGAATTTGCTAGAATTAATCCAACTGCACCAGCTGACTGTATTAGTAAAACATTCATAATCACGTATATCACAGAAAATACAAGCAACGAATCATTTGAGCGTTTAAGTTGGTCCTCTGTGGCAACTGCGTGTAGAAATGCTTCAGAAGTTCCTGATGCAAAATCAAAATTAAAATCAAAACAAAAAATCATCATAACTGTGACGCCACAAGGGGTGGTTTGATGCTGAATAAAAAGGCTAACTTTAATAGTTATTGAAAGAATATTATATCTTAAAAATTTAGATATTTAAGCCCTTAGATCTTTCGTATTTCCTTATGTGAGTAGGAAAACTCTGCTTAAAAAATTACCATTTGTACTAAGAAGTACTAACGATACAGCTCAATTAAAAAAAAATGATACAAAAAAGAGGGCAGAATAATATACGGTGTTGTTGTCAAGCAAAGAATGTGAATATATATTTAAGGCAGCAGTAAATGCTAAGCGACAAAAAAATTTACTAACCATTCATAGCCAAAACAATCACATAAAGACAATAGTACCGAAGAGCTGTTGATGCTTCTCCATCACTCCATTTCTGACCATATAAAAGTCTGATGAGAGAGTATGAGTAACTTGGGCCAAATGCCACAAATATAAGACCTACATGATGTGAAATTGAAGCTTGAGACCATGTAATATAGAAAATTAATCAATTCTCATTCAAAAAAATTGGCAGGCTGATCAACAAACAGGATCATGAGAACTTTTATTACAGTTACAAGATAGGAACACCAGGGCTACAAAGATAGGGAAACAAATCTGAACTAAAGATAGCATCCACCCACAAAATAAATAAATAAATGAACAGAAAAAAGATTTGACCAAGTGAAAGAAGTACCAATCAACAGAACAAGCTTCAGAGCATCCGTAAGGCTTCTTCCAATTTTGTTGTTTTTCTGTGGGTCTTGTCCTGTAAAGAAAAAATATACTTAAGAAAAACAGCACCTGCATCATCTATTTAGCTTGTCCATTCAGAAGCAGACTAGTTAATTTAACATTCACAAAGAGTAGGCTTAATGAGAAAACGAAAATGCTTCTTTAAAAGAATTCCTCCTGTGGAGTGTGTACAAAGGATGCTAAGACATCAAATAAAACAGGAGAAAAAGCTATTGATAAAACACTTCATGGTAATGAGCATGATTAACCACAAAATATCAATCAACTCATATTTCCAAAACAAATTTGGTTAGACAATCATCACATTAAAGATGGCTCCACAGACAAAAATTACTCAAAAAAAGCTTGTGACATGAAAGTGCCAAAGAAGCATGCTACCAAAAAATGGTCACAGAGGCATTTTAGAACTTGATAAATCAAAAGAATCTTATCTCATAGTACAATTCTTTCTTGTTCCCTACACATGTAAATAGAGCACAGAATTAATTTATTCTCTACTACCATGTGCTACTAACTTAGGAAACAGGAAACAAAAAATTGAGTGCATGATCCATATATTACAAGGAAAACCATAAAGACCAAAGGAGAGAACTAAACCTGAGGCAGACCTGGCAAATGTAGCATATGAACTTTCTTCAAAAGGAAGAAACACCAATCTCACCACTAAGCTCCCTGGAATGCAAGAAACGAAAACCAATAAACATGCTCTCAAGTGTAAAAGATATGCAAGAATGACAACATTTTTTTAACTAAAGTAGCAGAGGATCAAAATAAGTAGAATTATTTCAAGTATATACTCTGTCATCATCAGCAAGCTATTAATGGAAACTCTGTGAGGCACAGGGTGCTAGAACAGCTACTTACCTAATTTATCTACAAGCCCATATACAGCCTGGTTATATGGTGTATCTAACCATACAAGGACCATCTTTTCTCCTTCTTGAAGGAGCAACTTTCGGAATGACTGAAGGGTAAATAGTGTACACATGTTTGAAAGCTGCTGATCATAAGTCATCATATTTCCTAGTCTGTAAAAGTATATGTCAGCTCACCAACATATGCTGGATAATAATGATTGAATGACAAAGCAAGGAGCCAGTAAAATAATTAAGAAAACAATAGATGAGAAACTTTGCAAAGATCTGACAGTAAATTAATGCAACCAATCTTAGAACATAGTTTGATTAGATTTTCTATCAAAAACAATAGCTAAAAAAAGAATAAGTTGGAAACAATACTTGGATAGAGCATAGATAATTAAGTGTAAGAGGATATGAGATTAGCAATTTGAGAATTCTTCTGACCAGATAAATAGCAATCTGACAAAGTTATTAAAGGGGAAAATACGATGCCCACAACATTGAACAAGATTGATTTTAGCTAAAAACATTACAATTTTTTTATGAATGGGAACTTTAACCAAGGAAAAAATTGTAGCACTTCACTAAACCATCTCTTGCATTTTATGTTCTTGACATATTGATTGTACTGGCTAAACTTTAGGTTCATGAAAGATATGGAGCTACCCAATAAAACTGTCCCAGAAAAATGAAAATTTACTATGTATTAAAAAAAGGAGTTTATGGAACCAATACATGCAGATGTCTGAATACTATGATATTTGATACGTACACTATAAAACCGTGTCTTTCATGGAGGGGTGGAGGGGTTTCAAATGCAAACATATTCATCACCAAAGAGAATAAGCTATCTAACATGTAAGAAGCTGTACCTGAAAGGGAAAAGCTCAGAAGTTCTAAATTCACGAGAAAAAAGAAAGTAGCCCCAGTAGCCTAGGAACAAGCAAGCTCCATATGCAACTTGGGACAATGCAAAAGCAATCTCCCTCTCCTGTAAGAATTAGGTTAATCACCAACTGATTAAAAGCTATTTCTATGCAAATCATCACACTTAGCAAAGAAAATCTTGTACCTATCTTTGAACAAATTACAAATAGACCAGAGAGGTTTCTCCACATCCATAAACTGTTGAATAGAATCTCAATAACAGCTTAAACAGTACTGGGAAAAAATTCTATCACCGTGTCCTTAAGGTTTACTAGTTTTGAGACGAAAAAAAAAATTGTCAATCATAAATGTAACCAAAACACACACTAATTATCCACACGTGCCAGAACAAGAGGAAAAACAAAGGCTAACATGCATGCAATCTACATATAATGTTAAGTACAATTAGTTATTTCCATACTCATCTAGAGGTAGAATCCAGGGAATTATCAGCATGCCAGCAATTACCTGAACAGCTATACCAAGTGCACTTAGAAAAAGGTAGTCAAATCAGAACAGCATTAGAGAATTAGCTCAAAATTTGATAAAAATCAACCAATAAGTATTAAAAAGTTTTCAAGATGCAGAGTCTGGTTGGTGCCACTAGGTAAGTCCATGACATTTAAGCATCCAAATTGAAGACAGCAAGTCAATGAAATTTAAGCATCCAAATTGAAGACAGCAAGTCAATGATATTTAAGCATCAAAATTGAAGACATAATACAATTAAAGCCTTTACCATGTCAATCTGCTTGACAATGAGAATGTACATTGACACACAACGTGACAGTGTTGCTACAGTTTCAACCATTAACCGGAGTTTGAGAAGAAGCAAGTTCTGAGAAAGGATATACAAGGGTTCTGCCAATAACTCTAATATGCATGCCCAACCTGTCATATGAAATTAATCAATCCCATGAACCAAATAATGTAAGAAGGAAGAACATAAACAATTTAAATTTTATTTTAACTAAAAAAAAAACGACCAAACAAAGTCACTTAGACATAGTTGTTTACATAATTATATTCTAAAGCATATTGCCCAACAATTCTCAATGCCTTGTTACCGTTACATACCAAAAGTTTCTAAAAGCTCAATCATATCTAACGTTCATACTTCCTAAGGAAACTCATGCAGTTGGTCCATATCTAGGTTGATACATCTAGGCTCCTAATGATTCTGAAAGATGCATGCTAATTGAAGAGGAATATGACAAGGTAATAACAGAGGGCAAGATCTAATGATTTTAATATTAGGTTTGGTACAGATGAACAAAGGGAAGCATGGTAAGTGACTTCTGGGGAGGGTCCAAATTTCAAAGAATAAATTCTACTTTAAAGAACACCAGGAAAAACCATGACTCTACACTGAAAATAATGGCTGAATATCACATTCAGAAGAAACTGTCCATAAAGATCAAATTTTTCTTTTATTTTTAGTTAGTCACCCATAATCAAGTGAACACCTAATGAAAACATGGTACTAGAAAGGCTGGAAATTATTACAGAACAATACCGTTAATCAAGATGGCTTGTGCATATGGATTAGAATAATTTAACCCTTGCCACCAAAGGACAAGAAAACAAGCTCCAACTGTAACAAACACTCCAAGTGGAAGTGTCAACCATGCCACTTTCAATAGCTTTGCTACACGCCCCTCCCCTGAAGCCCCATCACTGCAGCATAAGACACATGATATCTAGGAGTGAAATCTACAACAGAATATGCTATTTAATAAAGACTCAGACATTCATCTAAATTGGCTTATTACAATTCGAATAAAAATAATAATTTAATCACTCTTCACTAACCATAAATGGAAATTGTTTACCAAGTAAAGAAGTAGCGATTGAAACAAGATAAAGTAATCTACAAACTAACTAAAATAATGAAGCCAAACCAAGGCAAATAAAGTAAATACAAGTACCATCTAATGTCAGCTCGGAGGCAGGCACGGCGGAATCCCTCTCGACTGAGAAACAAGACGCACGTCACAAAAAGATGGAATTGAACTGCGTAAAGCTGCATTTGCGAAGGAAAAAAAATGAATAAATTCACAAATCACCACCAAAAAAAATTTTTAAAAAAAATTATTAAAAAAAGGAAAAAATAATTTTTACAGCGTAATCCTCCGCCGTAAGGTGTCGCACGATCCATGAATTGAATATAAATGGGATTCCCCTTGACAGGAACTGTGTAGCTAATGACCGTAAAAAAAAAAAAAAAAAAAATACAATTAAAAAAGAAATGAGAAGGAGGAGAAGAAGAAGAAGAAGAAGAAGTGTTGGTGGGAGAGTTACCTAATAAATACTTGAAAGTGCGAGAGAAATTAGTTGAATGATCAACTGAAGCCTTCGACATGTCGAGTTGGATCCAATGTAATAAGAGTTTCAGAGTTTCATTTGCGACGATATTATATAGTTCAAAAGTTCAGAGATTAGTCACCACTTCAGCTGACATTCCCATTAAAACAAGAAAGCAACCACGCTCACAAAGCTATTAAAGCACATAAACAAACAAGCATTAGTAA
>JANKKB010002689.1:0-20674 GCA_026225775.1 Bursera palmeri
ATTCAAATTAATAGCACTTAAAGTGTAAAAAATGTTATTTAAACTCATAATACATGTACACTTTTAAGTGCTAATCATGAGCCATTTTAGAGAAAAGATCATTAACAACCATGATAGAGTCCTTATCTCTTTATGTCCTTGGCAACAACACAATGAAATCTATGCTAAGATCCTCCTATGGTTGATTAAGGATAAGAAGTGGAATGTACGGACTCGGTTTGAAGTGAYTCTTCRCCCGTTGACATGTACCATATCTTCCCACAATGGCTTGGACATCTCCTTGCATTCTTGGCCAATGAAAGTGCTCCTTCAAGATTTCTAGTGTCTTGTTGACACCAAAATGACCTGCAAGGCCTCCCCTAAATGACTCTCTCACAAGTATCTCTCTAAATCTCCCTCGAGGCACACATAACTTACTTTCCTTGAAAAGGAACCCATCTTGAATCATGTAGTCATCAACTACCCCATTCTTACACTTAGCCATGATTAGCCTCATATCCTCATCTAACCCATAGTCTTCCTTCATCAAGTCAAACCCAAGTATTTTTGCATCCAACACAACTAGCAAAGAATACCTTCTAGACAAAGCATCGGCAACCACATCATGCACTCCTTCCTTATAATTCGAAACAAAGGAAAATGATTGTAGGAATTCTACCCACTTGGCATGTCTTGCACTCAACTTGTGTTGACTATTGATGTACTTCAAAGCTTGGTGACCCGAATGCAACACAAATTGCCAACGCTTCAAGTAATGACTCCATTGGTTCAAGGCCTTCACAATGGCATAGAACTCTTTGTCATAAGTATTATATCTCCTCTTTGCTTCATTAAGCTTCTCACTAAAGTAGGCAATAGGTCTTTTAGATTAAGTGAGAACCGCACCTATCCCAACCCCATTAGTGTCACACTCTAATTCAAAATCTTTATCAAAGTTTGGCAAGGCTAGGATTGGAGCTTGACACAATTTCTTCTTCATCATGGCAAAGGCTTCACTAGCTCCCTTAGACCACTCAAGGCTTCCATTTTTTAAACACTCGGTGATGGGGGCCATAATAGAGCTAAAATTAGGTACAAACCTCCCATAGAATGAAGCTAGACCATGGAAACTCTTAACTTCAGAAATAGAATTAGGTTGTGGTCAACTTCGAATTTCCTCTACCTTGGATTGATCCACTTTTATCCCATCCTTGGTAACCACATATCTAAGGAAAACTACACTAGAGGTAAAGAATGAGCATTTTTCTAACTTACCATATAATTTCTTCTCTTTCAAAACTCCAAATAGAAGTCTTAAATGTTCTAGATGTTTATGCTCACTTTTACTATAAATCAAAATGTCATCAAAACAACAACAACAAATTATCCAAGAAAGGGTTTTAATACCTCATTCATTAACCTCATAAAGGTACTTAGAGCATTTGATAGGTCGAAGGTTATGACCATCCACTCATAAAGTCCTCCGTTAGTCTTGGATGCGATCTTCCATTCATCTCCTTTTCTCATCCAGATTTGATGATACCCACTCCTCAAATCAACCTTGGAGAAGATAGTAGACCCATGTAGCTCATCTAGCATATCATCAAGCCTCAGAATAGGATATCGGTACTTGATGGTGATGTGGTTTATGGCACGGATATCCACACACATACGGTAGGTTCCATCCTTCTTCGACACAAGCAAAGCTACAACGGAACATGGACTCATACTCTTCCTCACATAGCCTTTCTCAATCAACTTATTAACTTTTCTTTGTAGTTCTTTGGACTCTTTGGGGTGACATCTATATGCCGGTTTATTTGGCAATGGAGCTCCGGGCTAAAAGTCAATATGGTGCTCAATGCCTCTCAAAGGTGGCAAACCAGGTGGGATATCATGTCGAAGTACATCCTCAAACTCAGAAAATACGGGCTGAACCCTTGGATGCAACTCAACAACTTCATTCTTACTACCCATTTCGATTACTGACAAGGCAAGGATAAGTTTGTGTTTTGTGATGCTGTCTCTACTTGACTCCCACTTAAAAACATACTTTTCTTAAGGTTCCCTCTTATGGAATGGTTTTGTGTAATTGGGATGGCCTTAGGGGTGCTAAGGTGACGATTTTACTCTCCTACTTAAACGAATATGTGTTTTTCCTACCATCATGCACTACCTCCCTAGCATATTGCCACGGCCTACCCAACAACAAATGACATGAATCCATTGGAATAACATCACACACAATTTTGTCATCATACCTTTTTCCAATGGAGAAAGGGACCACTACCCATTTGGTAACACGAATATTACTTCATTGATCGAGCCATTGAAGCTTGTATGGCTTATCATACTCTATGGTTGACAAATTAAGCTTTTCCACAAGTGTTGTAGACGCTACATTGGTGTAACTCCCACTATCTATGATAACCGAGCACCCTTTCTTCTTGATAGTACACCCAGTTTGAAATAAATTCTCCCTTTCCCCATCATCATTTGTCACTTGAGCTTGTAAGACTCTTCTAAGCACTAGCATATTTCCTTCATCGGCTTCCTCAAGCATCTCTTCTTCACTTTCTTCCTGTAACTCTTCCTCACTAGACTCAACTTGCAACACTTCATCAATCTCACCAATCTCTTTAAGAGTCATCACTCTTTTGTTCAGACAATTGGCTTGAAAATGCCAATAGCATTGACACTTGAAAAACTTCTTGTTCTTGAGGTCCACATTTGGCCTAGGAAAATTTGGCCTCTTCCTTGAACCTTCAGAAACCTTCTTCTTTCCTTTGTATTTGTAGGACTCGAGTCTAGTGGTAGGAAGGGTGTGTTTGTAACTCATGGAGGGTTTGTAAGGTGTTTTATATGGTGTTTTGGGTGAGGAAAATTTCAATGCCTTTCTTTGCTTCTCCACCTTGATTGCTAATTTACAAACATCCTTAAAAGTGTCATAAGGTTGTTGTTGGACTATTTATGCCCTAGAGTATCACATTGTAAATATACATTGCATATTGTACGTGACAGGAAATTGCACTTTTATCATTTGTTGTGATTAGATTATAAATTTATATTATGTGATAAAAGTACTTATGATGTGAATATAAATGATTTGATTGTGAGACATAAATCACTTCATGTAATATAACATCTTTAAAACATCCACAGTCGAAGTACTGTCGAGACAAGACATCCAGGATACGGATAGACTAGTATTACACTTGTACTGATTATAGAAGTATAAAAGTATGATTCTCACACATCTAAGTATTTGATACTTATGCAAGTGTATAGGGAAACACTGTTAGCCGTTTAGATATGGGAACAAATTCACTGGACTTGACTCGATACGGAATCCCATTGGTATATTACCTAAGTGTCTATGAGAGGTCCAATTAGGGTAGGTGTAATTAATCCTTAGACCTAAGACTTATACGGCCATCTCATTTAGGGATCGATTTACTTTGACACTTGCGTGAATATCTCTTTCCGAGTTAGAGAAACGCTCATCGTTGGGTGCACCGAAAACTATTTAGGAATGGGTGTAGTGTCAAGATGGGACATGTCACTCTGGGTATATAGAGATGATGTCACACTGGATTTGATGACGATAAATCATAGACTAGCTAGCATTCAAGAGCGTGATGAGGATTGTCCTCAGTCATAACTCGAAAATGATAATCGCACGTAAAATGAGAATCTGAATTATGCATTATTATTAAAGAAGACACATTCCATCCTTAGACCACGTACATGACATTTGGTATAGGATTAAACTATATAGAATTACGCCTGACAAAGATGGCACGGCTTTATATGCACTTTCAGAGAATTGGTGGGTACGGTGCTTTGCTAGAAGTCAACCATGCCTTGTAAATCATAAGGATCCGGAACTAGGTTTTTGGACTTCTGGATTGTTCGAAAAATATGATTTACGGTCAACATATCTGAAAGTCGAATGGGTCGTACTCCGATGATGCTTTGATGATGGATTGATACATGAGTTACGAGAGCACACGTTTTCATCTGAGATAAATAGTGATTTTATAAATAGTATTTTTACTATTCATATGGGCTTTTTCATGGGCCTAAAATGAAATAGGCTTAAAGTCTAAATGGGTCAATTTAGTGAATTGGATTACTAAATAGAAATGAGCCTTGACTTTTAATTTGGATTGAATCCATAACAAAGCTTTGAAACTTTATTTTTTCATCCAAGCCCATTAGGCCCAAGGACAAAACAGAGAGAGAACCATTTAAATGGACTTAGTTGATATTGACCATTACTTGGTGGCTAAGCTTGGCTTGCCATTGGTTGATTTTACATGGCTTGAATTAATTAGGAATTAATTCATTATACTTGGTCCTAATTAATCCTAATTGATTAATTGTAATTATGGAATGCATTAAGTGTTGGACGCTTACACCCAAGTAGGCAATGAATGTATATGTGTTTCATTAATGGTGTTTTGTGTGTAAAGGATTCACACCATAAGCCATATAAATAATGTGTATTACACATTTTTCTGTCACTTTTGGAAGCCTCGCATTGCCGAACCCATCTTCCTCTCCTCCTTTGTGTTTTATTTCAAATCACACAAAATTCTCTAGCAAGTGGTCATCTTTTCTAAGGAATTAAGAGTACTTAGCCATTAGTGTTTGGTTATCTAACTTGTTTGCTTAACATTGATTGTGTATTTTGGGTGTATATTACCAACAGTAGTGATATGTGTAGTCAATGATCTAATTATCACTTAAGTAGTGGTATGTGGTCTATTTTACATAAGTTGCTTAAACTATATGTCACCTTAGTAAGGACTGAGATGAGACTATATTTATAGTCGGATGTGGTTTTAATCATACACATTTTAAGCCTAAGGATAGACGGATAAAAATGCAAGAGTTAACATTTTAAAGTAGATGGTTATGTAGCATTTATTGGGAATCCGTATGTTGCTTTGAGCAAGTGACGCCCAGTTAAGTCGGAGCTCCACTATAACATGTGATTTTGTACCATATGTATTTAGATGACCGCTTAAGGAGTGACATGAAAAATACCTTCTTAGTCACTCTGTGAGCCTTAAAATTTTATGGTCTTACGACTTAAGGCTATTTCATGTACTTGGAGTTTAAAGTACTTTCTTAGTTATGTCATACGATGAATATTATTACAGTCGAATGAGGCACAACTAGAAAATATTAAGACAAAGATGAATTGACATGAGTTTTTAAGGAAGACTATTTGATAACACACCTTGATAGTGCAATCCATAGCCTGAGCGATCAAAATTGTTTGATATAATAATGTGATCATGGATATGTACTTGTGTCTATTTGGAAATCAAATACTAGTCAAAGTATATCTCAAGGTTGTTGAGAGTATTTGTTTTGGTGTGGTCAAATCGTCTAGAGCATAGATGATTTATATCTAAGTGATACGCTAGGCTAGTTAGGTGGTAACTTTGTGTAACAATTCAACTTTGTATTATTATTTCCTCGTTTAGTCGCATGTCCTATTGTTAGTATCATGACAAAGAGTTTTATATTCCTATGTGGACAAGTGGGAGATGTGGATTTATGTCCACGTTATCTATTAGATATTATGATAATATTTATAGATAAGATATAATATTAAAATTAGAATTTAAATATTGGATAAGTGTAGGTTTTTGTTTTTTTATGGGTGTTTAAGCCTTTAGAGATCATCTAAAGGAAACTGTGAAAAAAGAGTAATGGAAATGGTGAAATCAAGAGAATTTAGACCCAAGAATATCTCTCAGTATTTTGGGTATAACTTTCTCATCAAATATCAAAATGCAATGATTCTAATAACGTTGGAAAGTTAAGAGATAGAGCTACAACTTTCATGTTTATTATTTTTTCTAATTCTAGAGCTGCAGTCCACTATAAGTGCCACAACACTGGCAGTAAAGAGTTGAGCACCACGACTCCCAAAAGCCAAGCCGCGATGCTGGCTCGACATTTGTACTTCTGATTTTACCCAATTTTAACCCTAATCTAAGCTATTATAAAATATGGTTATTTTTAGAGAAAAGTGGATGACTTTAGAGGATTGAAACACTTTTCTAACATTTTTCTTTTACCTTTCTCCATCATTTCTCACCAATCTACACCATAATCGACTGAATCTTCATCAAATCATTATCATTCTTCATCGAATCTACATCAAGGGATTGAAGAGGAAGATCAACCACTGCAAGACCTGATTGATTTAGCGATTAAGGGATTTGATTTGTTTTGATTATGCTGAGTTGCTTATTGATTATATTTTTGGATTCGAATTTGATTCTGAGTAGCTAAAAATATTTTGGGTATTTAGTATGTCATGATTGTATTGAATATTGGATGATTATTATTTTAATAAAGTTATTGATTGTTTCTTATTATTGTGCTTATATTCTTTGATTATTAATTGTGATTGGCTATTTATGTTTGTTATTGAAGTGAAAAATTGGGAATTAGGGTTAGAAAAATTATGGATACCTAATTTAGCCCTATCAAATAAGTGTATAATTAATTCATGGTCATTGTCTCGATGTGGATGATTATGTAATTTCCTAATGTATATGCCAATTAATTTAGTAACAATCTGATCATAAAAGTAGCTAATTGATGGTAAATGAGAGTTAACAATGATCATTTGGATTCTTTAACCTTAGCGGAAAGACCATTAATCATAACTTAGGAATAATTAAGTTGATCACATNCACATAATAGCCCAATGTATGATTGATATTTGCATAATCTCATTTGCATCATTTAGTTTTATCCAGTTTAGAGTTTGAATTTCCTTGATTTATTGCCTACTTTTTAGTTGGTTAATTTATTGTTTTGATTTGATTGAGTTTCTAAATGTAAATTTGATTCGAGTATTTAGGATTTAATTATTTTTTAATTTAGCAATTAATAAGAAATATTAAGAATTTGTTATTATTCTGTGAGACATCGACCTTAAGATGAACTTGTCATTATTCTCTATATTAATTCGTGTACTTGTAAGCATTTAAAGTTTATACATCAATGCGCTACAAACGACAACATACTTACTGAACTTAGTCTCATTTAAGGATGTTCCTAATGGAGTAATGTAATGTCAATTTACCCAATTTACGTATTTGGCAGTGTCCAGCACATGTTTTGAATGATAGATAGTAAAAACAGGTTGGACTCGAGATAAAAAATATATCTATTTGTAGTCTACCTAAAAGGTACTAGAGGGTATTATTTTTATAGTCACTCTAATATAAAAGTTTTTATTAGTACGATTATCAATTTCTTAAAAGATGACTATATTATTAATTTTAAGCATAGAAGTACGGTAATTTTGGAAGAGATGATTAGGGATTTTAGAAATAGTATGATGATTGATGGAAACTCTAAAGACTCAACCATTCAACTTGAAACAAGTAATTTAGTTGTTTCATCTTTTCGACACCTCATCGTAGAGGGAGGAAAATAAAAAACTTGATAGATTCATCAGTTTATCTTAGGATACTAGTCAAGAAGAATCGGATCCTACTTATTATGAAGAAGCTATGGATCATAATACAGTATCTTGGTAAAAGCTATGAAAATAGAAATAGAATCTATGTATTCTAATTCTGTTTGGGAACTTGTGGATGCCCTAGAAGGAATCAAACATGTTAGTTGTAAATGGTCTACAATAGAAAGAGAGGAATTGATGGAAAGGTAAATACCTTCAAAGCTAGGCTGATGGCTAAGGGTTATACCAGAAAGAAGAGGTTAACTTTGAGGATACATTCTCACTTGTAGGTATGCTCAAATCAATTTGGATTCTGTTATTTATAGCCACTTATTATGATTATCAGATATGAAAAATGGACGTCAAGACAACATTCTTGAATAGAGTTCTTAACAAAACATTTATATGGAACAACTCAAGGTTTTCATAGAAACATGCTAAGAGCAAAAGGTCCATAAATGGAATTAAATAGGCATTAAGGTCTTGGAATATTAGGTTTGATCAAACAATCAAAACCTATTGTTTTCTTCATAATGTAGACAAACTGTGTGTCTACAAGAAAATCTAAGACAAGAAGATTATATTTTTAATCCTCTATGTAGATGATATTCTACTAATTGAAAATGATATATGAATAGTAACATTGAAAAAGATTTAGCTGGTTAAGCAGTTTCAAATGAAAGATTTGAGAGAAGCAAGTTATGTTTATGGCATCCAACTTATAAAGATAGAAAGAACAAAAAACTAGCACTATCCCAGGCTTCTTAATAGAGAAGGTGTTAGTAAGGTTCACAATGTAAGACTCCAAGAAAGGATTATTACCTTTTCAGTATAAAGTCAAACTTTTTTTAGAACTGTCTTCTAAAACTCCTCAAGATGAAGAAGATATGAGGTAGATCCCATATACTTCTACAATTAGGAGTCTCATGTACGCAATGCTTTTTACTAGATTGGATATATGCTATAAAATAGGAGTAGTCAGTAGATACCAATTAAATCCTAGCCAAGAGCACTGGCTGACAGTTAAGCATATATTGAAATATCTTTGTATGATGATATTATATGCTTATATATTTTGAAAGTGATCTCATACCAATCAGATACACAGATTTTGACCTCTAATTTGACACAAATTCCAAAAAATCTACTTCAAGATTGATTTTCACTTGGGTGGTGCAATTATCAATTGAAGGAGTATAAAACAGTCTTGTATTGTTGACTCCACTATGAAGGATAAATATGTAACGGCTTGCGAAATAGCTAAAGAGGTAGTGTGGCTCTATAAGTTCCTCAAAGAATCAGAAATAATTCTAAATACGAAAAAAGTAACTTTATTGTGATGATAATAAGGATATGGGTAATTCTAAGGAACAAAGAAGCCATAAGAGCGGGAAGTATATTGAGTGAAAGTATCACCCAACACATGAGATTGTTCAATAGGTGATACAACAGTATGCAAAATTCATACAGTAGACCATCTGGCTGATCCATTTACCAAGAGTCTACTGGTTAAGGTTTTCGATGGTCATTTGTAGAGTTTAAAGATTGTAAAGATGTCACCTTTACTCTAAGAGCAAGTAGGAGATTGCTAGAGATATGCCAAAATAGTAAGACATATTTTTATAAATTATGAAAAAGATATGATATAAATAAAAGTTATTTTATGCAACCATTTATGCAAACATTAACTATGCAACCCATAAATAGGATCAATGATCGAGACTTCAGAGATAGGACAATGATAAAGTTAATGTTTATATGAGATAGTCATATATGGGAGACACAAAACTTCATCATAACTCAAATTTTAAGTTCACAACCTATAAATAAAGTTAGGCTCTTTGTTTAGACAAGATTGTCGTGTTGTTTGCCTCCATGGTGATGATGCATCTCAGATCATTAAAGTGGAGACTTTAAGGGAAAGATACTTGTGTACTATGAATATATTGAACAAAGGCATGTGAAGTTTCTTAATCAATGCAAATATCATGACTGAAACATAAAATTGCATACCAGAGCAACTTGGGGATACCTATCTTAATCCTGAATGGGTAATGTACCTCTCGCTTGAGGTTGCAATCTTTGACTAGGATAAATTGTAGTAACCCGTGGGTTAGGAAAGGGTTGAGTCTGTGTCATGCCTAGTAGGAAATGTTTAAGTTGGAATATCACACGTGTTTATGTATGCACACGTATGTTGGAAAGTGAGGCTGATAATTCTTCTTTGTTTTGAAAGTGTGCAAGAATGAGGAGGCGTGGAAGAAGAGCTTTAGGAGCTCGTGCCTTGACTGGACAGGGTGATGACTTTTTGAGGGCCATACGGGATGTGGCCAATACTTTGGCTGAGACCATGGCAACCATTGTTAGGGACACTCTACATGCTGGTTAACAACGGGTCCCTGGTATGTATAGAGAAGGTGTTGAAAACCGAATGAGAAGTGTTTTAAGAGAAGTTCAACGGCACAATCCACCGACTTTTAATGGTGAACCCGATCCGATAGTGGCTGAGGATTGGTTAATGAGAGTTGAGAGACTATTCGATATTTTGGAGGTGGAGCCAGAGTTGCGAGTGAGAGTGGCTACTCACCTGTTGAGTGGAGATGCACTATAGTGGTGGGCAGCTGTAGAGAGGATTAGAAACGGAGAAAATCTTATGTGAAATGATTTCTCCGTAGCATTCTTAGATAAATACTTTCCCAAAGTCATAAGGTACCAAAAGAGGAGGAGTTTTTGACATTGAAACAGGAGAACATGACAGTACAACAATATGAAGCTCAGTTTACTACTCTGTCGAGATTTGCACCTAGTTTGGTGAGTGATGATGCTGTTAAAGCCAGGAGATTTCAAAGAGGATTACGGGATGACATTCGATCCTCAGTGGCTATTATGAGATTAAGTAGTTATGCGGATGTTGTTGAGACGGCTATGGTGGCAGAACAAGAAATTAGTCAATCCAAGAGAGTAGGGGGACCTAGAATACCTCCTAGGCGAACGGGATAGAATGAACAGTCTAGCAAAAGGTAGAAGACACCATCAGGTAGTTCATCATCTTCTTCCGGTTCCAGGTCAGCACAGAGTAGCAGACCGTGTTTTCGGTGTGGAAAAGGGGTCATGTAGGTCTTAACTGTGTACAATTGTTATGGGTCCGGACAGTTTGGTCATTTGCAGAGGAGTTGTCCTTCCAGGACTATGGGAGTTCAGAGAACAGCTGATCAGACTCAGTCAGTTTTTTAGATAGAGATAAGGCCTCAGGTTAGGCGACCACAGGTGCAGCAACCTCTTACATGATCACAGCAGTCATCTCAGGAATCTCAGACTGCTCCCTCCTCATCATATGGGCCCCAAAGACCGTATCAGAGAGGCGAAAGTCATGGACGGCCACCTCAAGGTTGAGCCTTCGCCTTGGGCTAGTCAGATTCAGTGGACTGTGAGATGGTAGGAGGTACATTCTTTATTTTTAATACTATGGCTCGTATATTATTTAATTCTGGTGCTACGCACTCATTCATCTCCACTCAGTTTGTTTATGCTTCGGGGTTGAAAATTGAATTGTTAGAATACGGGTTGAATGTAATGTCACCAATGGGTAGTAGTGTAAAGACTGAGAGAGTGTGTAGATCTTGTATATTAGAGATTGGGGGCTATAAGTTAAAATTTGACTTGATACTTATGGAATTGTCAGAATATGATGTGATATTGGGGATGGATTGGTTGTCGACTTTCAGAGTTACGTTGAATTGCTATAAGAAGAAAGTAACAATACGAACTCCAGAGGGTTATGAATTCAGTATATATGGGGACAAACGGATATCGTTACCGTATTCTTTGAGAAGTGTGTCGAAACAAAGAGAAATAAGGACTTTGATAGCTAGTATGTTGGCAGATGAAGTGGAAGAGCAAACTTCAGAACTTTCGAGAGTAGTACGAGAATTTCCTGATGTGTTTCCTGAGGAGCTGCCAGGACTACCACCTTTGAGAGAAGTGAAATTTTGTATTGGAGTAGCTAATTTGAAAAAGTTCTCAACAAATCGTCTGTAGTACCCTGCCAAGCCCAAGAAATTGCGGATCTCAAATACGTTTCTTGGTCGTTCCCAGTTCAATATTGCTTTAATTTTAGCTGGATCCACTGAAATTCCTTTCTTTGATACTACATGTCCCAAGAATTTCACTTCCGGGTCGTCACATAAAAAGTGAGACCTTTAGTGTAAATGTCAATACCTCGGCTGGTTAGAATTGCAAGATCTGTAAGCTAAAGAATATTATTCCATAGATATGAAATTTATAATTCCATAATGTTTAAGGGACACTGCTTTGAGGATTTTGCAATATCTTGAATGATAAATCTTGGTCGAGTGGTTGATGAAAAAAGTTCATTAATCTAATTCATCAATTAGATGTAAATTAAATTAGTCTTAAGGATAAATATGTAATAGAGGGGTAAGATGATAAAATTAACTCAAGTTTAGTTATCAATATTTTATGAGTGTATATTTATGTAATTATGTTGCTCAATGGATGAACTTAAAGAAATAATTTAATCATATTAAATTATTAATTTTTTTGGTAAAAAAATATTTAATCAANGAGTACAACCCTAGGCCTATAGTGGAATGAGCCAGAGTTAATGGATAAAGTCCATTGCATTTATGAGATAAAAGGGTATTGCGTCAAATCAATTGGAGCTTGTAATTAAATATGTCCACCAAGGTCCCTTGGATAGTTGTTTGATTCATTTGAACTTTCATGTGGAGTAAGAGGAAATGTTCTAATTTAGTTAGACTTATTTGACATAGTCATAGTGTTAAATTAGATAGAAAAGTGATTCACTCAGCAGTATGAATTGCATTATTATTGGGATTAAAAGTAGGTCGGACTTATTACAAGATTGATCATGTTCTATATAATTAGATTGAGTTTAAGTATGGGTTGGACTCACGTAGGGCTTGATTTTGGGCTAGATATGTTATTGGGCATAAATATATGGGGTGGACTCATGTAAAGGGTGACCCAATTAAGGAAAAAAATTATAGTTATAGTTAGGGTTGACCTTATAATATGATTGTAAAGATAAAACCCTAATGCATCCCCTAGCTACCACTAAGCTTCTAGAAGATATATATTCCATAATTTGATAATAAAATTTTGGAAGAGATTTGATATATATATCATTTAATTAGATTAAAGGATATATGTTTACTTCCTAAAATAACCTAGGATGTATAAAGCAATCAAACCCTAATTAAACATATACNCAAAAAAAATACAATTAGAATGGGGAGAATGACAAATTTTTCTCTAGAGAAAAACCCTAGTGTCACCTCTTGAGTGTGCTACCACTAAACCTAGACGATTCTAAGTGTGTCGCTCTCTTATGGTGTACCTAAAAGGGTCTCTTCTTCCTTTTTTGTCCTCTTGTTATAGAAGAGGTTTACACTCATATACGCTCACTTGTATTTCTCATATCAAACGATAGTCATACATTGGATAGGCTAAGGTTTAGAAAGCTCATCGATAAGAAAAGGTAATTTGTTCTTTTTCGATTAAATTTTAAATACCCAAGATCCTCTTTTGGGAGATGATCTGTCTTTTGAACGGTTCAAAAGTCATCTTGGGATCCAACAAAAATCTATATAAATTTCATAAATATATCTATATAACTAATATAAATTCAATAGTTTAATGTTGTATTTAATATAAAAGTAATATAAAATTAAAAGATTTATTCATAAACCACATGATATTTTAAAAAATATATTTTTAACATATCACTTGGTTTAATTAAATTGATAAACATTGATTTATTAATTTATTAATTTTAAGGCGATTATATTTTTTTTTGGTGAAAAATTGTTTATGTGTTTTAAACCAAATTTATTTCTTAAAAATAATTAACATTGGTATACTTAGAAAAAAAAGGTGTTTAGAGTGTTTCTTGGGGTTAAAAAGACCAAAATACCCTCTAAACAAAAAATTAAAATTAAACTTTCAAGATTAATATAAATTATAGCTTAATTATAGAAACATATTATCTTTAATAATTTCTTTGTCTCTACCGCAAGTCACGCCTGATAAATCTATAATTATATCCAACATTTTCATAAGAGAAATAAAAAAGNATTCTCGAAACTGTCATTCTAATTTTTTTTCTTATTGTTAAGAGTATTTTATCGTCTTTTTATATACAAAATTAGGGTCAGGTTATTGTGACTTAATTTTTTTGACTTAATTTCATACACTATTTAATAATCATTGATATACTACAATCCATGGATGGGAAAAAGAAGTTAAAAATTAATTTTKTTTTTAATGCCAACTCAGCAATTTTTTCTAYCGTTAGATTAAAAAAATCAATGACTATTAAATAGTGTATAAAATTAAGTCACAATAACCTAACCTATAAAATTATTAGTGTATTTAGATGATTATTAATGTATCTATCAAGTTTTGTTTATGTCAATTTTTCAAATCTTTACTAGTTTTAGCTTGAGGATATTTAACATTGACTATTAGATACTTGAAACAAATGTTTGTTGGCCACTAGCTAGGTTTAAATTAATATTGTGTCACATGGTTTTAGGGTTTTGCGGGATTGGCCATATAATATTCATGCAATGCTTCAAGTCGGTGTGTAAATTTATGGAAAATTTAAATATTATATTCGACATAAATAAACCAAGTAGGTTGGATATAGAAAGAAAAGTGTCAAGTGCTGCGACTTCTGAGCCTTAAAATACGGGTCAAACAAGAACTGCTATGCCTTCATTCCTAATTTGGAATTTAAGCTACTTGAGAAATTGACAGATAGATCCTCCAAAGATACTCTTCACCTATGATGATACTCACAAGAGATAGTTTTAGACAAATAAATATACGTAGATAATATTTTAGTAATCTTATGAGTATAAAATTGGTATTTAAATTGTAATGTGATATATGTGAGTGGTAAAATAAATTTATCGATATTTATTATTTTAACTTTCATGTATTCAGCTTACCACTCATATGATATTACATCAATTGACATATAGATTTTATACCCATAATATCATTTATAGTATTTATTAAAGGGTCAGACAAGAGGAACTTTATTTGTTAGCCTTTCATTGAATAAATAATTGTTTGATTGGAAGAGGTAAGAATTTCTTTTAACTTGTCCACAGAAGACAACAATTAATTGTCGGCAAGTGATTTGATTGTTTTATGAATTCCATTAAATCCAAGAGAGAAGATATGCAATCTCCATGTCTCCAAATACAACGCAGAAACATTTGTTGACAACTGGAAGATGGAGTTTGCAAGTGTATGCTTAAATAAATCCAATGCTCAAATATATATTCTCAAATTGTTCAAAGAAAAGAAATTAGAATTATATGGTAATACAGTAAGAAAGATATGATATGCACATCAAGAAAAGAAATAGTTTTTGAATTCTGTATGAGAAAATAGAGGGGCTGAGGAGGTGGATATAGAAGGATTTATATTAGCTGAGTTGTGTTGTCTTATTGGTAATTATATGAAAATTTTGGAAAATATAATCGATTAAAAAATAAATTTTTTTTTAACTAATTAAATATACATATACAACCACACTTGGACAACCTAAGTATACAATCAAAATATGAATATGAATTTGAAAAATATAAATATACAGTCAGAATACAAATATGAGTTTGAATATTATGAATATGCATGTGAAAAAGTGCGGAAAACGATGAGACATAGAAGAGATATAGGAAGAATATGAATTTGAAAAAGTTTGAATATGCATGTGATAGGACTTATGACAAAACAAATGTATAAATTAGGAAATTTTTATAAGGGTGTGGTTATATATGCACTGTGGCCCGGATACATTTAATAAAAATTATTTTTTTAAAAATTATCTATTATATAAATTACTTTTAAAGAATATAATTTTACTAAAATAAATTTTTTTACACATTGTGTGTCTAGTTCTAACTTTCTTTTTCGCTAACATTTCATACGATATGAATTTCAATTGTTCAAATTTTAAGTTATGGAAAAGCATATCAATATTTAGAGTACATTTGAGGATGCATATTACCCTATCCTATAAAAAATTGACGAATATTGATTTTTATAATAACTTGTCTTAATTGAGAAATTCGATGTGACCAAATATATATATATATATTTAAGATAAACTAGTATATATCTAAATTTATTTTGTATAACTCAATCTATTGGACAGATCTTTCTTAAAATCTTTAATAAGTCTGAAGACTTCAGATTAGGAAAAGATTTCTTTTGTGACAAATGGAAGTCAAAATTAGGTTACTAGTAAGCGAACATGAGAAGGAAATACAATGCACCAAATCGAAGAGCAAAGAAAATAAGTTGCAGCCAGCGCATAGAAACTTATCAATCTTAGCAACCATACCCATCAAAAGTCAAATACTAAGAAGCCGCAAGGATTCACACGTGAGCAAGTTAGCATTGCGAGACTAGCCTTTCTCTTTCTCGAAGATAAATCATAAATGCAAACCTATCATCACTATGTTTTGAAATAGATAATATACTATGAAGTTGCCCAAGATCTATAATAATACACAAATTACGATAACCCAACTATTGTGTATTTATTTCTAATTTCTTTTATTGTTCCATTGTTCTTCTCAAAACCTTTGAACATTTTGAATAATAAATACAATACCGCTAGTTGATAATAAAATCAGATTCCCTATTCAACCTTCTTGTCTTTTAAAAAAGCTTTGACCTACTTTCCCTGATTACCTTGCCTTTTAAGCACTACTATCTTCATTTTGATTCTTCTTTTCTTCTCCTTTTCGAACTCTCCCATCTCCCCACCTTCTTTGACATAGACAAACGATTAGCATGCTTGAATGTCCAGAGACAGGTAAAAAGTTATTCTTATAAGTAAGAAGATAAAAAACCATAAGAATTCTTTCACTTCTAACCATTGATTTCTCTTAACTTTTTTCTCCGTCTAATTTCTTGTTTAATTTCATGTTCAACTAATTCATTGCTGGCTCATCAGATGTTCCCTCATGTATGCAAAGAGGTTATTTTTATATACAAGCAAAAAATCTTAATCAACTTATTATAATTTTTGTTTCTTTGTTTTAGGGACAGATTTGATGAGATAGGAAAGAAGATCAAGAGAGAGAGCGATGTGTCAAACTCTCAAATGGGAAGGAGACATATTTTGGGTCCTTCTGGGACCTTGAACACTATCACACCTTGTGCTGCATGTAAACTCTTGAGGAGAAGATGTGCTGAAGAGTGCCCTTTCTCTCCATATTTCTCTCCACATGAACCCCAAAAATTCGCTTCTGTTCACAAAGTCTTCGGTGCCAGCAATGTCTCCAAGATGTTAATGGTAAAACCCTAGTTCTTTCTTCTAATTTTGATGCCTTTTTGGTATATATTCTTCAAGATTTATCTGGTTTAAATCTATATATAGGAGGTGCCAGAGAGCCAAAGAGCTGATGCTGCAAATAGCCTTGTTTTCGAAGCAAACCTGAGACTGAGAGATCCAGTATATGGATGCATGGGCGCTATTTCGGCTTTGCAGCAGCAAATTCAATCTTTGTCGGCAGAACTTAATGCAGTGAGGGCTGAGATATTGAAACACAAATATACAGAAGCTACTAGCAGTACTGCAGCTATTCCTTCTAGCAGTGCTTTAATTTCTTCTGGGATGGTATCAATTGCTGCCCCATCTCTTCCACTACAACATCAACCACCAATACCTCCGCCTCCTCCTCCTCCTCCTCCTCCTCCTCCGCCATCTATTGTCATTTCTTCATCTTCATCTTCTTCTTCTTCTTCTTCTACTATTTCTTATCTATACACAGCTCCTACTAGCACAATAGGTTGTAGCTCCAATATTTCAAGTGATCATAATATTGATCCATACTTTGATTGATTTTATACAACATGATCCATTATTTTTCTTTATTTTCATTTTTCTTGGTAACAACAATAATGACTGATAGAGTAGGTGGAAGATTATGAGATCTATTTCGCTTTTCTCCGGTTAATTGATCTGATCTCAATCTGTTAAGGATGTTTTTAAATTTTCAGTTCTTTTCATATTCTTCTTTACTAACATTACTTCGTAGCCTCAGTCAACATTGGTGTTACTAGACATTAATTTTCTTCTACCATCTCATGTACTTTTTGTGCAATGGAGGCAATCAAGGTTGGTTTCGATTTTGGGATGGTGTTCACATGTGGGGAATAGGCATTGACTGATGAGATGATCAGCTTTGAGTGTAAATGGTTCAATTTTCATGTTAGTCTGTGCCATTGAAGGACATGAAAACTTGTTCACGGAACATGGGGGAGACAAAAGGTATGGCATGGTTTTGATCCTCCCGATGTCAAGTTCAATTTTTGGCATAATTTGCTCATAAATTAATAGTCAACTTACTGCCAGTCTGCCCTTTTGTTCCCAATATTGTTAATTAATGCAGCCAATCCTTCGCTTGCTTGTATTTCTTCTAACTTTTCTTTAATTTCTCAATTTTAATCAAAGTGGTGGATGAATATCAAAACTTTTGCTATTTTCTTAAAATCTGAACGCCCTTTCCTTCTCATCACCATATCTTGAGACAGATTGCAGTCGAAATGCTCTCTTCGGAGATGTACAAGATACAAACAACTGAAGCGACAGAGTTCCAAATTAACAATATTCTCTAATCTACTGCCTGATTTCATTTTGCTGATTAACGAACTTAAGCCAAAAATTTAATGAAATGTGGGGTCAATTTGGCCCATATGTTTTTGATATAATTGGATAGTGGTCAATGATAATGCCAATAATGTTTCTTAATTACTCTAAGATTGGTTAGAATTAATTTCTTGCCGTGTGGATCTCAATCTGAGTGAGTTAGGAGAAGAAATTAATAAATTATTATGAAGAATAGTCCCTTCAGCTTATTATATAAAAGAAATCTATGAAGAACTGTGCTTAAATATCAAATCCAATACCAAGAACTTATATAGACTAGCAATTGGAATTTGGTTTCACGTCATCGTTGCTTGAAATCTTGGCATTTTATCTTGTCCTTTCTCAAGACTCACCAAAATGTATACAATCAAATAAAATAAACAAATAAATTATTGTGTATGATTTTTGAACTACTTGATCTTCCCATCAAAGCCAATTGTTTGCCCTTCATCTCCTTTTATATCAATATTATTATTTTAAAGGCAAGGAATTCTAGCTAGTTGGGAAGCTCCAACAAGTTATACATTAAATATAATCAGATCAAATTTTCTTCAAAAGTGACAGAACATACATAATTTTTCTAACTGATGAAGCAGTTGTGTGGCGTTGACAGACTCTAATTAGATTTGGATGTCAACAAGCAAATACTATTAATTTGCTTAAGAGCATCCCGAGATGTATTTATCTAATTAATTGATTCGATCTCAATGATCATTTATAGACTTAAATTTGTTTATCATAATAAACAAACATAAGTGCCAGAGATTTCACATGGGCAATATTATTTACGACATTTGAATAGAGAAAAAAACAATAAAAGTTATACAAATGTAGTAAAATTTTGCCGTGGAAGTAAACAATTTCTTCTGCTTGAACAAGGACAGCTCAACACTTAATTGTTTATATTGTTAGGGCTTCACATACTCACACTAGAAAAGGTGTAAGGTTGCTTCCCAAAAAGATCTTCGTGGATCTGCAGTAAAGGAAGGAAATGCCAAAGGCTCAAAGTTTGGAATATATGATGTATTGTTCTGGAAGGACAAAATAATTCACTTGGTTAACTTGAGTGGTTACGTGTTTGTTTCAAAATATACAACCTGATATCGTATAATATCATTGAACGTAAGGGCAGATCCATGTAGGCTCAATATGCCCCCTCCCAAGTTTTGAAAAATTGCTTTTTACCCTTTCTCATCTCAAGAAAATTTTGACTTTGGCCCTCCTAAAAAGGAAAAAATATATATATCTAGTTTCAATTTTTAGGTTAATTTTGCATCATTTAATTAGTTATTAGCATCAAACTTTATTTAATCTCATGCGAGTTTATACTTATTTTACTTATATTATTTACTTAATTTGTTTAATTCTTTTTAGTTGGATATATAAACTTTAGTTTAAAACTAAATGAAAGTCGTGATTTATTTATCTCTCTATTTCTTTCATAGTTTGTCATTAACCAATTGATATTTTGGTTTGAATTAAAAGTAAAAAAATATGAAAAATTCTTGGTGATCGATAGTAATAACTATTTTCTCTTTTTTATTTTTTTAAATTTTTTGTGAAGTTATGTTGTATCTATACCATGTCTTTTATTAAGTAGGTTCTTTTATAAACATAGTTTCCTATATGTATGGAGTTACTTTTTACTATTTTTATTTTATGGTATCATTCAGTCAATCGTTGATAGGATGGTGTGTTACCACATCATTTATTACTAGGGGTAGGGACATTTACCTAACCCGACCCATCGGGTTTTGATCGGACTGAGTAATGTGTGAAACCCGATTCGGGTTTATATTTCTCAACACGTTGGGTTTGGATTTTTGTACAGGTTTTTTCAGTAAGACACAAAACATGACCTAATCCGAAATTGTTTTTTTTTTAGTTGTAAATTAGAACGTAGATTATTATTGTTGTGTAGATTAGGAAAAAAGAGATTAAGAAAGTAGTTATAGTATTTTATTGTGTTTCCTATTTCGATTAAATTATATTAGTATAAAAGAATGTACAAACTATAAAAAATATATAAAAATTATTCATTTAATTTCACATGGTATCAGAGCTAAGAATTTTTGTTACCGTTTTTCGGTGAAGTTCAAAATACACTTCTCCGGTGTCAGATTTTCACTGTGACACCACTAGTCTGTTCATCGTTCTCTCTCTCCAACAAAATCTCAATCCGCCTGTCAAGGTACTGTTTACTGTTTGGTACTGTTTATGATACTATTCACTGACAAAAATACTATTCACCATCCATACTGTTTCCTACTGTTCATCGTCTATTGTTTTTGACACTATTCCCATATGATATTACTAKCCATTTTACTGTTCAAAGCGGGAATACTGTTCATCATTCAAAAAATCCTATCTTTTTCTAACGATCTTCACCATTTTTTTTATGACTGCTACATCTTAGAAAGTGTTACCCAAGTGTAAGTAGTCTTAATTATAGTCCTCGGTGAGTCCAAGTATCGTATCCA
>JANKKB010002690.1:0-14681 GCA_026225775.1 Bursera palmeri
CTCGTAACGCATGTACACCCATGTACCACGCCTCACATTCCGTATATCCGAGCTTCCCACTATCCGTCTCATCCGTTCCATAACCCACAGACATACACGTATCACCCGCGTATCATCTGTTCCATACCCTACCGGCACCTACATATCCCTAAATCCCAGTCATAATCTCCCGTATGGTCATACGAGGTATCTCTCATCCTTAATCCTTTCCCGTATACCATTCGGTAACACAATCATAGTCGTCCACTCGATTTCCCTCTTTATCGAGTATTTTCGTAGAACCACATACGCGTCCGTAACGTCCCGATCTATCTAATCATCTAATATACCTATTCATTCGTCACACACAGTCTCTATTCCCTAAGCCACAACCATAAAATAAGTCTACATGCATGTTTAAAACATTACGAAAAAGTACAGTCAGAAATCCCTACCTCGATATCCGAATCATAGCTCCCGGACCTTAACCTCTCTCTATCCCTCATCCGTATCGCAATTCCATGCGTTCCGGTGATTTCGGATGAGTCCTCAGAGCCACGGGGTCCAATCATGCAAAACCGGGAACCGAGGGTTAAAACGATATTTTTCCCATCGGGGTGTTACCGTAAATCCATAAACTATACTAAAACCATCAAACAGGGGTGATATCGCTTACCTGAAAACCATCGGGGGTCCACACGTCGTCACATATGGCAGGGGGCAAACTGCCAATATCCAAAACCATAGGGGGGTGCCATCGGGGTGCATCTGTCAACTCCACACGGTGAGGGGGCTGACTGCGATTAGCCACCTCAACCGTGATTCACGGTTCCTCACCGAAAAACATGATCGGCTGCCGGGAACGACGAACGGAGGTCACCACCGTGATCGTCTCGGCGAGGGTGACTTGTCCCGACCATCGGCGATAGCCAACGGTGGCCGGAGGAAGCAGATCGGAAAGTGGCGAGGCGTTGCTGTCGGTGTTCGTTGTCGACGATCCAGGCCTCGGACGGTCGATCGGAGGACATGGCCGAAATCGTCTGGCCGAGACGAAGCCGACGCCACCGGTGTCGGGGGCTGGCGACGCCAGGATCGGCTGGCGGCCGTTGACGCAGGCGGTGATGTTCGGCCCGATCTACGACGTTGCCGGCACTTGACGGGGAAACGGCCACCACCACGACGATCAGCAGGCCGAGACGGTTCCATCGCCACTAGTCGTGGCGACTGACTCGCCGGGAAGGTGAAGGGTCACCGGAGAGGCAGTGCGCACGCCTTCTCCGGCGACCAGGGGTGTTTCTGCAGTTTCTTGTAACTGCTGGACTCCTCTGTAGTTTATATAGACTTTGGGGTCCAGGGGGTTTTCTGTAATTTTTCAAACCTTTCCGAATTTTACGAAATCATCCCGAAACTTTGGAATCTCAAGATAAACTCATTTCCGTCAATATTCCATTGACGTGGCCCTCAAAATCCATAAAATGGGCACTAAAGACGAAAATCCGGGAACCCACGTAAAATTATTTTTAGTCCACTTTACCGAAAACTCCCGAAAACCCCTAAACACTCATATACAGGACGTCATTACGTTCGTGTCATCCCGTATACGTCCCGTATACGTCACAGTAAGATTTCTAACTTTGAAATCTTTCACTAACACCCCTGAATCANCTGTTTCCGGAAATCCGGATTACTACAAACAGGCTATTGTTTTACATTGGCAGGGGGTCCTATATCTTGGAGGTCCATGTTACAGTCAGCAGTTACCTTATCAACGATAGAGACAAAATATATGGAAGTGACAGAGGTAATGAAAGAGGCCCTGTGGCTTCGAGGTTTGGTTTGTGACCTGGGTGCAACTCAGAAGGTTATTACAGTTCTTTGTGATAGTCAAAGTGCCATCCATTTGACTAATTATCAAGTTCATCATGCAAGGACAAAGCATATTGATGTCAGGTTTCACTTTATTAGAGTTATTATTGAGAATGGCAGGGTAATCCTAGAGAAAATGGATACTAAAAAGAACGCAGCTGATATGATGACGAAGGTGGTACCGTTGGTCAAGTTGGAGTATTGTCTCAACTTGATAAAACTCTCTTATTGTTGATACCACATCAAGGTAGATGACGACGACAACGACAATCAAATGCATCTTGGTAGTTTCATTTCGAGGTGGAGAAATTGATAGCCAAGGTGGAGATTGTGAAATTATGGCAATCAATTAGAGTTAGGAAAGGATTTTACTTCAAAATCCTTGCTATATTCTATTTACCCTTTTAGGAGTTTAAAAGGAATCCTAGTTAGATCCCATTTACAAATAGGAAAAGACTTTAATTAAATATTTAATTAAAGAAATATTGGTTCAACTAGGAAAGGGGAGTACAAAAGGATTATGATTCCTATATAGTGTAAGAAACCTAAATTGCTTAGGAAAGCAATAGAAGGGAGCCTATGAACACTATNATAAAGAGAGCCTAGTTCTCTAGTTGAGATATTATATTTTTCTGAGAGTTGAGAGGTTTCTCTTTAGCAATCTAGTTGAGAGAAAACATAGAAGTGAGAATAGATCAATCCTTCAGGGATTATTCTAGTGAATTAGAATTGAGAGATTAGTTTGTTCTCGAGAGGTCTTTGTAATCTTCTTCTGGAGTTTTTCTTATAAAGATTATTTGTCATTGTCCAATGGACGTAGGTATATTACCGAACTACGTAAAATATTGTGTCTTGCTATTATTGTTGTGATTGATTATTTTGGCCTGCAATTATCAATTTCGATCGGGATAGTTGTTTGNGTTTGTTCGTAGGCTGTACTTAGTATTTCCTAGATTAGATTAATTTGAAGTTTACTTTTGTTGGTATCAACCTGGGATTTTACAACAAAATCAACCTAAAATATTATATTGATGAAATAGGTAATTTTGTTGACCCTTTTTAACCTTTAACAAAAAAATCAATGACCTCCTCGTTGGCTTTGAAAATTTTCCTAACCTCTCCTATTATTATTATCTAACCTTTTAATTTGATCAATTTACATTGGATAAGTATCAATTGGTATGAAAATCTTAAAAAATTAAAGAAATTAATACTAACGATTTTCTGATCAAATGTAACAATGAGGAAGGTCAAAGAATTTCTAAAACCATCGAGAGGTCTTTGAATTTTTATTTAAGGTTAAAGGAGGTTGAATAGAAACTGTAATATTAAAGACATATGGTTGGTCTTATAAAAGTATTTCTAACTTAATATCATAGCTAAAATTTTACCACTGAATAACGAAATATCTTCGTCCATGTATGAAGNTCAAGAAAACAATGGTAGTATTGGGCTTTTCATATAGAAAATACATATATGACCGAAGAATCTCAATCTAATAGAGAGGAGTATACATCTTATGTGTTGTCAATTGATAATGTATTAATAAAAATATGGATAAAGGGATGTAAATGATAGAGAAACCAAGTAAGAGGGATTGAAGCGGGTTTAATTTAAGTACTATTGCTTTCAGCCTTGAGACCATTCAATGGCCAAATAAATGTGGGCAAATTGGCAGCCACGTGTGACGAAATTCTCATCTCTTCCTTCTCTCTCTCTCGGTATCTTCACCTTATCTCTTAACGAAACACTTTCCNCTTCCGTTCCATGACTCCCTTCCTCTTACACACTTCACCAATTGCTCACTCCACCATATTCTCCACGCTCTCATGCTCATTCAAGCCCCGCAAGAACCCCATTAAAATCGCCAAAACAATACCACCACGAGACAGAATCATAGACTTNCGGCAAATACAAAGGCAAGATGCTGGGCACCCTGCCATCCAGCTACCTCAAATGGGTCTCCAAGAACCTCCGCGCCCGTGACTTCGAGCAGTGGGCAAAGCTAGCAGACCAAGTACTTGAAGATCCCGTCTACAAAGACAGAATAGAGTGGGAGTTTGCTGAAAATGTCTTGACTGGAAACAACAACGCGGGAAAGAATGTGGCATCACATGAGAATGTGAGTGCAGTTTCTCAGTTGGCAGAGTTGAGTGAAAGGTTTGGTTGGGATAATGAAGATAAAGCTGCATGGAGTAAGGTTAACTTTGAGCTTTTGGGGACGAGTAAAGGTGCCAGAATACCAAGATTGAGCTCGGAAGATGGAAGTGCAAAAGAAGAGAAAGAGTTTTTGTTCAAAGTGGAGAGGAAAGAGAGATCAGTTGGGATTGTATCAGAAAGTGAAGAGAGGAGAAGAGAGAGGAGAATGAGAGTGAAGGAGAAGTTGGAGATTAGATTTGACGATAGGAATATTGATGGGATCAAAAGCAGTGAGAAGNAGATATCATGATCAAGATTTGACGGTGGACATCAACAACCCTTTTCCTGGACGTCAAGCATTCTTAAAGAAAGTTCTTAATAGGAAGAAGTTCTCTTAATTGTGATTTCTCTATTGTTTACTTTTCATTCAATTGAATTTTATACTTTTAACTTCCATCATCTATTCAATCATTATATTATTAAATAGATAAAAATAAAAATAAATAAATAAAATTTAAGATAATTATATTCAATAGTATTTTATATTGTAAAAGTTATTTATATAAAATAATTTTATAAAATAAAAGTAAGAAAATAGAGAGAGGATGGTTTTTGACCGAAATCATCACTGATCCTTGTAAGTTGTNATAAAATCAATAAGAAAATATGTAGGGGTAATATGTATTAAAATTTCTACTTTAAAATTTTTTAAAATTAAGGAAAAAATTTCAGTAGGGGCAAATCTGTATTTTAAGGATTAAAATTAGCACTTGATTAAAAAAAACAAACCTCAGAGGTCTTGTTGATAAAAATGATAAACTTGCTTCTACTTGAGATTATATCAAAACATAAGGGTATTATTTGAAATTATCCCATTATTTTATATTGTAAAAATTATTTATATAAAATAATTTTATAAAATAAAAGTAAGAAAATAGAGAGAGGATGGTTTTTGACCGAAATCATCGCTGATCCTTGTAAGTTGTAATCCCAATTAAACTCAATATAGCGAAAAATTTATAGAATATTCTCGGAGAAATCTTCTTTTGCTCATTTTCTCAAATTTTATGTTAGTTTCAATCATATCAAACTCACCAAATCAACCGGTCCAAAAAATCAAATGAAATTTCCAAATCTACTCACTTTACTGAAGCAGAAAATTTGCTCGGCACCGCAGACGTGTCCGAAATCAGACGTGCCTTTAAACAAATAAAAAGATGAAAATACCCTTAAAATAACTCCAATCTGAATCTCAAGTAACTAAATCAACTCTTAAAACTCCTACAGTAAATGAATAATCTTGTTCACTCAAATTGTTGTAATCATAATAATAAAAGCTCTGATATATAAATTTAATTTATAAACTTTACTTATTATGGACTTAATTTCAGAAAAAATAATGGATGAATCAATAACTAATATAAGTTTAATTTGATTATATATATATATCGAACTAATTAGATCGTGATGTCATATATATATATATATATATATATATAAAGATATCTTTAGATACAAATTTTTAATTATTGATNTATATATATCGAACTAATTAGATCGTGATGTCATATATATATATATATATATATATAAAGATATCTTTAGATACAAATTTTTAATTATTGATCTCAACTAATCTAATGGTTGACATTTAAAGTTAAAAAATTAAATTAAATAACGTCAACTTATCAATGATCTTAACCATTGGATTATTTTGATAAATGGTTAGAAATTTGTATCTATTTTTGTGTCATGTTCTAATATATATGCATATAGGTCAGTTTTTAGAGATTTAAATTTTTTACTTAAGTTTGTGATACTAATTATTAGTTTTTGATCTTCAATCCTTAGCTATTAATTCATTGTAATCTAATGGTTGAGATAGTTGATCAGTTTGTATCATGGAATATCCCTTTATCCCTTTCTGACTTTAAATCTGAACCACGGGATTTAAAAGATTAATGACTAAAAATTTGAGCATTTAATTTGAGAACCATGGAATATTCCTTTCTGAATTTACTCAAGTGCTCTCTATGTGATTCTATATTGTGCAGTTGTTATTCATAAGTAATAACTTATTTATAAAGTGTCAAAAAGTGTCGTTCCTCCGTTCACGTTGGGGCCTACAATCGCGAGCTTTTATTGATTGACCCCAACGAAAGCCCCGTTGAATTGGAATGCTTGGAGTTAAAGTCTGAACTGATTAATGAGTCAATTAGGTCTTAAACTTTTGAATCACTTACGTCGAATTATCCACACAAATTAATTATGGGAAGCTCAACCTCCTATTGTAAATTTCTTAACGTTGTAATAACGAGCAACTCGAGCATGGGATCAAAACTAAACCCACTATATATAAAATGCTTCTTTTACTCTCATGTCTGCTTTCTTTTTATGCCAGTTCTCTTTATTCGATAAAGAATGGTAACCCCAATATGTTTCGTGCTTATCATGCAACATGTAATATTCTGAAAGTTTATAAATTTTTATTAGATAATTGGCGGATGGTTGCATGTTTATTTTTTACTAAAAATGAATCTCATAGCTGCAATACTAAATGAGAAATTTAACAGGAAATGATATGTGAACTATAAATTAAAACTGGATATGGTACTTGCATTTTGATAAGACCAAATAGGTACTTGTTGAAATCATCCCTCAGCCTCCCAATAATGAAAGTTCTCAAGCTTTCAAAGAATATTTAGATTTATGGCGGAATGCAAATGATACTGCGAAGTGTTACATTCTGGCATCACTTTGTGATGTACTTGGGACACAATACAATGAGATGTCAAATGCTAGTGGCATTATCGATAGCCTATATGGAATGTTTGGCATGCAAGGATGCCAGGCCAGAAGGGAGGCTATTTCAAACTTTGTAAAGTTAAAACAAGGGTCCAATGAGCCTATTAGAGAGTGTATGATGAAAGTCATGGCATACTTGAATTAGGTTGAGGTTGTTATTATTGTATTAATAGACCAAGAGACTTAGATAGATGTGGTTTTAAACTCTCTATTTGATACCTTTAAACAGTTCAAATGAGATTATGAACTAAATCGTAAGGATTATACTCTTCTAAGTCTTATGCATGATTTATAAAGGGTTAAGGTTGTCCTTAAAGGGAAAATGGGTGAAGCTAATGCTGCTGAGGGTTCTACTTCTGCCTCTGCCAAAGCCTTTTGGAATGGCAAGAAGAAAGGCAAAGGAAAAGAAGAAGAAAGAGGCCACGACCCCTCAGAAAAATCCTATGAAGAAGAAAGGCAAGTTGAAAGACAAATACTTCTATTGTGGGGTGGTTGGGCACTGGAAATGAATTGTCCAAACTACTTAGCTGAAAAGAAAGTTGTGAAAGGTAATGTTCTTTTCATTGAATCATGTTTTGTGGAAAATTTAATTAACTCCTGAGTTATTGATTCTGGAGCCACTAGTCATGTTTGCTATTCCTTGTTGGGTCTTCAGTAGATCAAGTAACTAAGTGAAGGGGAGCTCAACTTAAAGCTTGAAAATGGAGCCATGTTGTCAGCTGGTGTAGTTGGGGAACTGCATTTGTTTTTGATGATTTAAGGTTTCTTATTTTAAAACATTGTTATTATGTTCCTAATTTTACTAAAAATTTGATTTTAGTTTCCTAGTTAATAAATTCTGGTTATATAGTTTCTTTTGACAAATCTATTTTTATTAGAAAGAATAAGGTTTTTATTTGTTCTAGAACAATGATGAATAATCTATTTTTAATAAAATCAAAAATGCCATCAATTAATGACACTAAGTTTAATAAGAATAATAATAAAAGAGTGAAGTTGTTTGGCACTAACTAGATATATCTTTGGCATCTTTGACCAGGCCATATTAACTTAAAAAAGATTCGGAGAATGGTTAAGGATGGGCCAATAGTCAGTTAGAGGTCGAATTTATACCAACTTGTGAATCATGCATAAAAGGAAAGATGTCCAAGAGGCCTTTTGCGACTAAAAGATATCAAACTAAAAATTGTCTAGAATTTGTATACATAGATGTATGTGAACCAATTAGTGTGCAAGCAAGAGGAGGTTATGAGTATTTCGTCACCTTTACTGACGATTACTCTAGATATAAGTACATATACCTGATGCACTGCAAATTCAAACTTTTGAAAAGCTTAAAGAGTGTAAAGTGGTGGTAGAAAAGCAATTCACTTGACCCCATGTGACTTGATGTGAGTCTGCAAGTGTTTCTAGGTATTCATTTATAAAATTCAATGGTTGAGATGATTGATAAGTTGACATCATTAAATATAACTTTTTTATTTTAAATTTCAAATATTGAACTTGGTAAGATCAAGAGATAGAAACTTACGTGAAAATATTTTGTTAAAAATTTATATCAAAAGATTCTCTCTATATATATATATATGTGGAATGAGATACTTTAGCTTCAAATTTCAACCGAAAAATAGAAATCAAAATATAACAACTTATAAGTTAAATCTAAGGACTAAAATTACTGTTGAGGTGAAATCTCAATTTAACTAAAATATAATATTTTAAATAAAAAAGTTATGGCAATAAAAAAAACAAACAAAAAGAAGAAAAAACAAAAACTTATGTGGTAGTCAAAACTCGACTGAGTCTCTTTGGTTTCTTCTCTTGCGTATAATTTTGGGTCGGCACACGGTTTAAAAGAAAATTCATCCCTTTAATTGAACCAAATTATGGGCAATGTCTCTGTTATTAGACGACTTGTCATTCTCACGGGAGACTTTGCTGAGAATAGTCAATGCAAACGACTCAATAAGTTTTCCTAAAAGCTTTTTATCAGAGTAAAGGCGTCCACACTCAACCTATCATATATGTATGATATGAATACTTTACAACCCATTAAACAGTAAAGAACTATTATTTGTATACAGCAGATATGGGATCAATGCTAAACAAAGCTGTTTTTGCTCTCATATTCTACTGCTTCCTCTTGACTTCAATCCTCTTTATTCTACATGGAACAGGCATAGTTGCACGTGAGTTGGGCGGCGTTCACGGTAGTCTTTCTAAAATATATGTAGATATAGATATTTAATAAGTCATTTTAATTAACTTTTATATATTTAGAAAGTTATTACTCTCTGTTTGAAATATGTATATTAGTATATATTTCATCTTAAATTTCTAGTATCTTAATTAATTACCATTAGTTGATGATGCATGGTTCATGCATCCATGCAGGTGGAAATGGAAAGAACGGCCAAAGCAAATCCAGAGTTCACAGAAGTCGATCATCTACAGCCCCTTCTGCGACTAGTCAAAGTTCTCCTAAGTCGTCAACGGCGCGTTATATTAGCTACGGAGATCTTAAACGCAACACGGTCCCATACAATTGTAGCCGTCGAAGTGAACCTTATTCCAGATGTATAGCTCCTGCACAAGAGAACCCATACAGAGGCCGAAATACGACAGGATCCTCACGCTCACGGCCGCCTTGATTTATCAAATGATTAGGTGAAACACGGTAGTAAAGGTCTGAATATAAACAAATGAGATTTTGAAGGTCAGTCTCATTGGCAGGCTTGTTCTAATCCAATCAAGAAGCTAGTAATGTATTATTTAAAGTTACTTTTAAGTTTGGAATTATGATTATATGTGCTGCTTTAACGATATCAAAATGAAGATTTATTGTGAAATATTTATCTTAAAATTCAATTTTTGTTTTTCCATTATCTAAATAAGAGTACAATGATATGAGATAGGAAATGCATTATTACTTAATGAAAGAATATATATGAATGGATGATAACGATAGCGAATTCTTTGCTTATATTAATTGTAATATATTCATGCTGGCCATTAGACTGCAAGCAAGGCAAGTGAATTAAGAAAAAAAAAACATTATTATGATTTCGTTTAGTTTGGGGTTGTGATTTGTGAAGCAGAGAAGAGTCACATTTTGAAAGTTGGCCTAGAGCCCAATATGGTACCACCATGGACCAATTAAAGACGGACGACCGTAAATTAGTATCCATTATGCAAAGCAACGCAAGTAGTGAATACTCAACGTCGTCCATGACAGTTAAGTTGAAGTTATTTGGTGGCCGAGTTCCTTCCTTTTACCTGTATTGGTTATATATATAATATTTAATGCTATTTTGGTGAGTGATTTCGTGGTGGTAACAAGATAACGTTTTTCCTTATAAATTAAAAGTGGGTATTATTTAATTTTAAAAAGAAATCAAAACAAGAGTCTCGTCTTCTGGTGTCTATTCCAAGTAAGTCAAAGTCAATCCTTCTCCCACCGGTCTAAAAGTATCATTCTTAGGAGTAGAAATTGGTAACGGTGGAATAAAAGTTTAAGACCATATTTCGAAAAAAAAATTGGTAGAATTTCTAAATAAAATATCTGATAAAAAACATTTGAAATAATTTTTAGTATTAGGGAATTATACGAGAGAATATGTTCGTAATTTGATACATACTGTTAATGTTCTTACTAAGGATCAGTTCCAAAAGCTTTAAAATCGGAATCGGACGGAATAAGAATCTGAATAGTTATTCGTTCCTCTTTTTTGGTTCAGTACGAAATCAAAATCTGATTCCTTTGAAGCTGTTTGGAATATAGAGACCTAAAATTGGAATCAAAATCAAAATTTCAAATTACTCTCCTATAAAAATATATAAAATAAATAATATTAAAAAGCAATTTATAATTATTATCATAAAATATAAATTTTCAATTTTCTTGTACTTTTTTTTACTTTTTTAAAAAATATTATAATATTTTTTAAATTTATTAGCTTTTTTAAATATTATAACTTTTTTAAATTTTTAACCTTTTTTAAAATATTATAATTTGTTTAATTTATTAGCTTTTTTCTAAATATTATAAATTTTTTTAATTTATTAACCTTTTTTTAATATTATAACTTTTTAAATTTATTAACCTGTTTTTAAAATATTATAACTTTTTTAATTTATTTATCTTTTTAAATATTACAATATTTTTTAATTAGTTTATTTTTTAAAAAATATCATAACTTTTTTTCTTCAAATATGAAAATGTAAAAAAACTGCTTTTATTTTGATTCTAATTAGGAATTAAATCTGATTAATAGAAGATGAAAGGGAATGACTAATTCCCTTTCTTCGAGTAACGGGATTCCCATTTTTGGGTTTTTTTTTTTTGTCCAACCAAACAAAAAAAATAGGAATATCCCATTCCGATTCTGATTCCTATGTGTGTTTTTATCAAATGAAATGCCCCCTAAGAAAGTTAGTGAAAAGATTCCTTGGAATTGGACTTCTGAAGATACTAACTGTATTATTAAGACAAAAGAATTGACAAAGTTTTTGAAGCCCTTAAGAATTCTTGAAGATAATGAACCACTTATAATAGAAACTGATGCTTCACATCTATATTAGACAAAAGTCTTGAGGCTAAAAGATTGAGTGATAATTTTGGAAAAATTGTTCGATATGCACAGGGTAGATTTTCTGTTGCACAAATAAACCATCTTATTCACAAAAATGAAGTTTTGGTGGCAAAGCACTCAATCAGAAAATTCCAACTGTTTGTTGCTAGTCAGGAATTTACTTTAAGGACTAATTCAAAATATTTTTAAAAAAATTATAACTTAAAGGAAGATAAAGAAAGATTGATACTGGCAAGCTTGATTTTCTCAATATAGTACAAGTTTAAATATATATCTGGTAGATCTAACTTTGCTGTTGATTTCCTTTCCAGGTCTTTTAATGGAGAAATATATCAACTTCAAAGAAGATATTAAAAAGAAATCTGAAGGGAAGAAATCTTTTCTTGGCTCTTAATGTCATAATTGGACACTAGTGAAAAGATTGTCCCAAAAAAAATGATAAGACATAAGATAAATCTGAGAAGAAGGATAAGGCTCTTTCAAAGTCTACTTCGAAGGATAATAAATCCTTTAAAGATGTCAAGACATCTAAGATTTCCTCTATGAATTATTATAAATCTCTATATGTTGGGTTTGTAAATCTACATAACACATCAAAAAAACAAGTCCAAAGAGGAAACCTAAACTTAAGGAAGAACATGATAAAAAATGGGGCAAGAAAATTATATCATGTGAGCAAAAAGAATGCGGCACCCCAGAATCCCTTTTACAGGAATCCCAAGGGTGAATTAATAAATAAATAAAATAAATTAAAAGAAATGTTTTTAAAGAAAACATTTATACAGAAAATGACAAATTTTACATAAACTCCAATAAAATAAAAATCGGCTCACTCTACCCTAGCCATAACCCAAAGACCATTCGAGATCCTTTATATGAGCTCTAGATCACAACAGCTAGATTTCTGGCCTCGTGTACCTGTGGAAGAAGGGGTGAGCAACACAACCCAGTAAGAATTTCTATAACTACACAGTTCTATAAGATTTTAATCCTCAATTATGTATCATGCAATTCACACAACATATGCAAACATTTCATTTCTCTCACTCACATACATACCAATTTCACTACCAGAAATTTGTTCAGTAACAACTACAACCGTCATGACACATGCGATGCATCCACATATCTCAATCACACACAACTGTACTCATCTCATAATCCTCTTTCATAGTCACTTAACTAATAACCATATAATATCAATTTTCAATCTAGTATTTTTCTTAGACCCCAGATCAGTCAGGCCTACCTAAGGCCTAACACTAGCATCACAACAAATGTGTTTTCTTGGATCTTAGATCAGTTGAGCCCATCTAATGTCTAACATTAAATCATATCACAAGTATTTCCCTTAAATCCAAATCAGCCGCGCCCATCTAAGGTCTAATACTAAAACCATATCAATGGTGTTTTCCTTGGATCCCAGATCAGTCAGGCCAACCCAAGGCCTAAGACTAGGTTAGCTCAACAGTGCTTTCTTTGGATCCCAGATCAGTCGGGCCAACCCAAAGCCTATAGTAGGAGTTTTTTCTTTAGATTCTAGATCAGCTAGGCCAACCCAAAGCCTAACACAAACCCATATACGGTAGTCTCCTATCTTAATACCTTTGACAGGTCACATTTTATAATCATATTTCTCAATACCACTTTTCCTCATTAGCGCTCATCATATATCACATTACCATTAAAACTAATCTAAAATGTCTACCGCTCAATCTCATAATGTATAATCTCTCACATGTGTCTCCCATGTCTTGACAGCCAGTCACTCATATACTATCCATAATCCATATCAAAAACATACTCTAGCTATTTATCCACACGCGTATCGACCAATTCCATAATTCCACTCAATGACCTGTGATGATCCATACACACACATATCACCTCAGTCAATATCACGTGCATACTATCCAGTCCCACGGCCAGTCTTGTATCGTACAATCACACGCGTACCGTCCGTATCGCAATCATCTAGTAACATACTCACGTTACCCGTAATCCCCGCCGGGCACACCTATTCTAACTAACCACTCACATGCGTATTGCCCGGGTCTATCAATTCCGTAGGATACAAACACTCTAGAGAGATAAGAGTGGGTCGTGATTAATTTGATGAAGCGCAAAAAGGTTTTTACGGTTGATTAGTGGTCGCCGCATGATTAATATTTTGTGGCTGTTTTGTCACGCCCGCCACTAAAGAGTGTCGCATAAGCCCCCTTCTCTTGTAGTGAGCCTTTTTAGGCATCAACCGACCGCCCACCGCCCCATGCAGCCAATCAAGAAGCACGAACTAAACTTGGGTTGCAATGGAAAGACACAATTTTAACTTGGTCCAGCGACTCTAACTCAGCTTTGTCCAACTTGGCAACTCCCTTCCAATTCACTCTAAATTATGTGAGCTCAACTCTCTGTCATGCTTTTGGGCTTCCACTAAATTCGTACCTGCCACGCATGGGCTAAGAGGTGGGCCGAAAGATGTTGGAGTGGGTCGGCTTAGGCTTGAGTGGCAGAGATCCACTCTATCATAGTAAATCAATCTTTTTCAGTTGAGGGTTTTAGTGCGGTTTTAACTGCTAAAATGAAATTTTAATATTAAAAATAATTTAATAATTGAAGGGATTTTTCTGTGGACAAAAATGAAATTTTGAAAAATAACATTTGAGTTTTAAAAAATAATTTAAAAATAGACGGTTTTTAATATTAAAAAATTATCTAATATAAAATAAATCTTCTTAATTTTTATAAAAATGTTAGATAAATTTATTGTAGAATAGAAAATGTTTTTCTATTGAACCGTCTACTAAAATTATTAAAATCATTTTGAATTAAAACTTCTTCTTTTAGTATCTTCCTTAACAGTTTTGTAGTAGTGTATGTTAAATTTTTGGGCCTTGGATTTGAACTGGAGGATTTAGGGTTAAGATTTGGGTTTGCCCCTTTGATTTGTGTTTTGTGGTGGATTTGAATCGGAGGAGCTAGTTTAAGATTTGGGTTTCCCCCCTCTGATTTGTGTTTTGTGGTGGAGTAGATACTAAATACCCAAAGTTCATTGATATTTTTATGTTTTAAAGTTATTTATACCGTTTTTTTTTTTTCAGTTTTTGTTAATGTTTATTATACCATATTGCTTGTTAAGATAGTCTGAGTTTTTCCGCTTTGATTTGTGTTCTTTTGTTCGAGTAGATACCCAAAGTTAATTGCTTTTTGATGTTTTAATCTTTCTTGTACAATTTTCTCACTTTTTGTTAGGCTCTTTTGTTCCATTTGGTTGTTTAAGCCATGATTTTGTGTTCTCTC